>JANSTU010050754.1:0-36454 GCA_027564075.1 Bolitophila hybrida
CCGAGATCTATCTTGCTATTTATATTCGGAATCGTGAATCATCAACGCCATCATACACTTATTGTTCTATACAGGGTACGAGTGTAAATGTTAGTTGATGGGATTAATGTTTCGTTATTCCGAACCAATAACCTATTTCAGAAATAGGCTATTAATAGCAAGAGGAACCTACTGATTTAAAAAACACGTCGGTCTGCCAGCTGGGTTTGAACCGGCGGAACACTCGGTTTTGAATATTGTTAAGAGTTAGATGATATTGCAATTCAACCTATTTCCAAAAACAATTTCAAAGTACAAATATTATAAACAAAATATAGTATGTGTGTGTGTGTGAGTGTATGTATATACAAATCCTCTTTTAATCTACATACAACATACATTTTTCAGTAAATAAAATTTATATGGTTGGTCCGATAAGGTTTCAAGTTTTACGACATAAGTACATAAAGTCAATTGTAAATGATTGTAGCATGCACTCGACTTTTAAGACCCTTTTCATGTATTACATCATCATAAAAAAAGGTTGATGTGTGTGGTATTCACATTTCAGATTATACATCTTAAGAAGGAAGAGATTATATCGTATTTCAAATTTGTAAAAATCAACTTAAAATTGTATTACTTAACCGCTACATATATTGAATATATACGTACGCGATAAGGTTAATTTTAAGATTGTTTGGGCTTAGGTGATCAACTGCGCATATACGCATAGAATCAAACTCAATGACTTTAAGTATTTAATACTTGAATGCACTATATAGTGGGTGCATGCTGACTGTCACTATATCCTCTATAGGTCTCTAGGAAGTTCCCGCTGTGTTATTTATGTTTATAGAAACGGCTTAACGAAAATTTCATCTTCTATTTATTGTATATCTTCCTAATTTTGTACAATACGTTACTCTTAACCTCCTTCGGAACATAAACATGCATCAAATCAACATAAACTTGAAAGTCAATTAAAATTCCAATTTAAAAACAACAACTAGTTGTAATTACTGAAATAAACATGAGCATTCTAAGATATATAGCCGTGTATTTACATTCATGTGCATTAGTGAGGTTCGAATTGTTTTGACTCTAAAATCTAAATCACTCGTTTCACGTACATTACCACAAAAAGGGTTTTTTGTATAATTCATGTAATCGGTTGCGGCACCGCCTGTATTTAAAAATGAATAAAGTGCCGACTATATGTTTGAGATGCATTTTATGATTGTGTTCTGTGTGTGAGTAGTCTATGCCGCTTGTGTTTTAATCAAGATTAAAATATAGTTTGTTTATAAATATTGTGTGGTTTTTCATATATGTTTGAACACGTGATCCAATATTTATATATTTATGTCGATATTTCATAGGCGTCGCCTGCAAGTGTCGAGTTCCCGCAGGCACTTCCCCCAATTCAATATAAATACGAATATATTGCAGTTGATCGTTTGTGTGTGTGTGTTTTTTGGCTGTAATATACTCCATGTTCTATGTTTGACACACTGTGACAATCAGTCATCATTAAATAGGCAACGACAGTACGACACACTTTAATTCTTGAAAGGTTATTTTTCAATTTCTACGTACTTGCCTAATGATAATGTGCTATATAATTATATATTACATACAGTTAGTTTACATATATGTTCCTGGATAAATATTAACACAAATACACATACAAAAATGCACTTTGTTTTATATTTGGTGTTGCGTGTGCGGGCGCGGCAAGGCCGGCGCCAATTATTCGGATTAAAATAGATATAATGATTAACCGCACATGTTTGTGTGTATTGCTACGAGTTTTGTTAAACTTTTGATACTTGATGGGTTCATTGAATGGATCTGGTGTCAGAAGTTTATCACTATAGAATAACTATATGACTGTACTCTTTAGATTGTTTAAGAATTTAAGAAAGATAAGGTAAAGTATTTATGAAGAGACAATACAAAACACGATAACTTTCAACGAGGTGGCGCAATAGTCGACTTGGTGTTTTGTGGCTAAACATTTTTTAAATGGGTATATTCGATGATAGATGTTCTCTTCATATGAGTCGCTAAAGTCTGTGGCTTGATAAGCCAAGATAGCGGTCACATTAGGCGATAACCTTGCATATCAGATTTGTGCAAATCGTCAAGATCAGAGATTAATGTCATTTGTTGCTCGTGTCTTATGTGCAGTTTTCTCCAAAGTAAAATCTAAATTCAATAATTTGTGGCATCAAGAAGACGTTGATCGTATTACCGACGTCATTTTGACAAAGTATAGAGGAGGGGATTGTATAAGACTTACTCTTTTAGCCTTTTTCCCATAACGTTTGCGTACAAATTGGTATTATTAAAAATATCGTTGGAAAGAGGGCAGCTTTGCTGAAGAAACATATTTGAATGATGATTTAAATGATTAAATTTTATAGATGGGGACTTATGTATAACGAATAGGGATATGGATTCCGGGTATTACCGGCGAAATCGCCTTTTTAACAATTACCGAAAACCGGTTTTAATTATATTTTACCGGAAAAAAGATAAAAATATTAAAATCTAATGCTAGGAATTCTGCTGTATTCTATTTTACGTACAACATTTTGTCCTACAAATTTTAACGAAGTAATTATTTACATTCAAATCGTTTCAATTTGTCATATTAAGACATTTGTTGAAACAAAATTAATTGTACATAAATCTAATAAAATTGCGTTAAATTTTCTGAACATAACCACATTTTTGACTAATATGGTTGAACGTTTTCTGCAAGTACATGGAGCAGTGCAGAAGTCCCTCATTGATCTCAAAAGTAACAACAATTTCGGACGGTTTGTTGAATTTTGTCAAGTAAATTTCTCTCAAATAGAGGAGTGCCTTTTTGTCACGACCTATTTGTATGGAAAATATTTCACAAAAAAGAGTATTTTGTGATTTCGTGAAAAAATGCACTTCTCGGCAGTTAATTCTTCTCACCAAATAACGGTGACGAAAATGCACAGAATTCTTATCACAGAATTCAATTGACACATATCCATACCGCCTTTTCGGAAGAATATAGCAGCTGTTGAAATTCTATGTTCTCGAGATATAACATATTTTATCTGCCGAATCCACTGCAGTTTATTCAAAAAATGCCAACACGTTATTTTTGCAATTTTCAGTTTTTTTTTCTCATATCTCCATTAATTTATTCGATTTGCTTAATTGAAAATCTTTGTTTATTTTTAAAAAAAATCTTAATGTAATTCCAATCTTAATTTTAGAAATTTATAGAAGTTTTTCAAAATTTCAAGTTATAAAGGGCACCAAATTTAAAAACGTGAGTTGTGGAAAAACGCATAAAATTTTGAACACTAAAAAATTGGAATAAAATGTTCATAAGCGAGTTTGATCTGCTTACCCCAAACTGAGTCATCGATGCCAGGTCCATAAAGGATGTTGCTATAATCCATGATATCTAAAGCATTTTTTTGAATCTTGCTTTCTTTAGTCTGTTTTTTAGCTTCCTGCTCTGCTCGGCTTTTACGCATGGAGTCACTTGATCGCTGACAGTCATCCACTACTACTTGCATGTCTTGCATGAATGTTATTAAAGCAAAAGAAAAGAACCTTCATTGCATGCACAGGCTGCCACATAAGCACATAAGATTTTCCAAATAAGTTGGTTCAAATTCTTATTGTTGTTCTGCGTGAAGCTTCGACACATTGCTCTAGGAGGACATCTTTGCTCAGATAATCATAGATAGGCTTGCTGGCATCCAAAACGCCCTTGAGAAGAGCACTGTACGCGTGTTTTAACGAATCCAATGTATTATCAGCTGCAGCTTTTTGCCATCCGACTAATATAAAAACACTCATAACGATGTCAGATTTGCTTATATCGACTTGAAATTTTGACAAAATATTTTTGGAATATTATGCATTCAGAATAAAAAAAAAACCTTGCCCCGCCCTTAAGAAAACAAAATTGACATTTTTTTGATTCTACGCACCATCCAACACGAAAAAAATCTACGAGAAACTGGCAATTTTTGGTGTAACGAGGAATTCCACATTAACTTTGTGATGTTCCCAATTCAAAAATGCTTTTAAATTAAAGTTCATTCTGAACATTTTAAAATAGTTCCATCAAATCAAGAATATTTTTAAAATGACTGGAAATTTATGAAATGTAAAAAAAAATTGTAAAGATTTTGCTAGATTTTCTTTGAGCAAAGCCAAGAAACTACAAAGAATATTAAAATTTATTAAAATAATCGAAAAAAAAAACAAATATAACATTTAGAAAAATACTTAATAAGAAAACATCCCTTTGGTCTCTTTTTATTTCATTTTGGTTTCTAAGTTTATATTGCACTATTATTCCTAATTATGTAGTCACAATTTCCAGTCACTAAATAATTGAATATTTCAATCCATCGCTACGAAATCGGCACATTTTATGAAGAAGAATGCATAAAGGATATAAAGAATGATCAAGAAAAATGATGAAAAAATAGAAATGATAATTCAAAAACAATTATAAAGAAGAATAAAAAAGAAAATTAAAAAGTAGAACATATAATATGAATAATATAATTATAATTCATGTTAGTTGTTCCTATTTATCATTTTGACATTTTTATTATTATTTTCTATATTTTTTTATTTATGAAAGAAGAAGATAAAAGGTAATATAAAGTAATAATTATAAAAAGATAATGTTAAAATTAGGATACAAAATATTGTATCCAGAATGTTTGTCTAAAACAATTGACCTAAAAACAATTTATCTAAAAACAATTAGTCTAAACAAATATTTCAAAAATTATTTTATCTGATAAAAATGTCTTAAAGCAACTGGTCTAAAAGTAATTTGTCTAAAAAAAATAATCTATAACCAATTTGTCTAAAACTATTTGACAGGCAATTAATTATATTAATTCTTTTTTAAAAAAAGTTTTAAATACATTTTTAAAAAATAAAAAAAATGCCCAATAAGTGGACCCAGTACTAATTGTTTTAGATAAATTCATTACAACAAGTCACGTGACGTAACGTCAAAAATACACGAATTTTTACCGAAGTCGTTTTCTGTACCCTCCTCTAAATCATTTTCAATTATCAAAATAAAATATGAATAAATAAATAAATAATAAAATACATCCTACTGTTTCTTAAATTTCTAAAGCATTTTTTTATAATTTAAACAAGCAGCAAATGTATGATTAGCTGTCTTAATGGTATATATATAAAATATATATTATAATTATGCTAACTCAAGGGTCTTGTTCGCATTCGCGCGCCCATTTTAAATGTTGTTACTCATACGTTTGTTTATGAAATATGACCCACGAACATACTTACAATAATATTATTTGAGCATGTTTTAACTACATATGTATATAAACGCTAAATATTATATATAGTCTAAATAGCAATTTATAATTTTAAAACAATTAATTTGCGTTTGTTTTTTTATATAGCTTCTAATCTTTATGATAATTCTGTATTATATATTTTATGTCAATATTTCGTATATGAAACATTATTATTTACTTTGTATTTGAATGCTATTTACGTGAATATAGAAAAAAACAACTGCATGCCATAAAAGATTGCGAATTTTTTTAGCACCAGGCGCCAGAGCATAAATATGACACATCTTTCTTTAAAAATGTATGAATATACAAATCTTCTCCTAATGCATATTATATATATATAGTACAAAATTATCACAGGTATATGCTATATATAAAAGTGTGGATTTATAATGCGGTATTATATAACAAATATCAAACGGTATGTTATCAATAATAACTGTATGTTTTACATCAAAAAATGCGCCGAGCTTGTTTCTAATGAAATGAACAACCTACACAAATTCCTTATCACATGTATGCACATTAGATTAGAAACAAAAATAAATGTGAAGGTGGCCCATATGTTGACCTATTTTACTATAGTAAGTGCGGTTTTAATTATAGAGGTGCTTTTTATCTCTGTCTATATAAGCTGTATTTGTTTATCGGCAATTAACTGAATATAATTATTATCGATTGAAATTTAAAATAAAAACCACTGATAAATAGAAATTGTATGTTTCGTTTTAATTGTTGCGAAAGTGGTGTTTGTATTGCGTTATCTCGGTAAGTGATTTATCATGTTTTCGGGGAGGATCATGACTGCTAGGCTGTAAAACTAGTCGTGCATGCACCGCGATTGCTGTTGCGCAAATGCAAACTATTCGTTGTTGTTGAATACAAAATAAATACATGAGCTTAAACACAATAGAGATATTTTCTCCCGTATCTCGAGTATCGCAATCCAAGCAATGTACACGACTAGCTACATTATTGAATGCGTCCTAGAGGCCATTTTAGCATCTAAATTTATTGAAATAATTAAAAAATGTTTGCATACTTAGTAGCCACTTGTAATAAAATAGTCTACCCAAACAATACTAATTTGAAGAATAAATACAAAATGTAGATGCATAATTTTCTTAATAAATTATCGTGTCACATTTAATTATGTATTTTGTAGTATTAAATGCAATCAATACGACATGAATCACGTATTTTCCTAGCTCTTTTGCAAACACGCATACGAGTATAATATTAATTTAAAACACAAATATGCAGAAATGGCGTGATCGTAATATTTCACGTTTAGATATAAACCTAGCCCCTGCCAAAAACGAAATTTTCAAATGCTACAAAATGTACTCGCACTTTGTATATATATGTATTCCCATGGGTGCATAACCTACAAAAATATATGTATATAGATTATCTATGTGTGTACATAAATAATAGTGTTAAAAATATATTATAGAAACCTTGCAAATATCGCGTGACATATGCAGCGGCAGACGCACGTGCGTCGCGGTGTTTGTGGTCGTGTCTGGCCGGATACACATCAGTTCAGTACACGTTAAGATTTCGAGGACACATTCTATTTTTGGTAGATTACATTTTATAATAAATAAATAAATAATTTTATTTCTATATTGAACTCTCGTAGTAATATGTAAACAGCGGCTAAAACTATACAATGTCAGTTAAACTTAAATATTTCTTATAGTTTTTTCACGACGACTTTCTGCGATTAGTGGATTTTCTATAAAATTTGTACTGCTACTAAATACTTTTTGCACGACTATACCAAAAACTCGATAATTTCAAAATAATTGCACGTATTACAACATGATGTATAACTTTCGCATACCAAAAAGTCTCGTACTTTCGCCAAAAAAAAAACAAAAATGCATATATAAATGCAATTCATTTACATTTATATGTATATGTAAAGTTGTTTCATTTGAGTTACCTATTGCATTGACAATTATAAATATACTTGGTATTTCATTTAAGGGCGGGAAAGGTTAATTCGTGCAAAAATGGCAATTTTTTGTGAATTTCTTAGTTAAAATATTTATTAAAACCAATTTTATATTAAAGTATAACATTCGAATAATATTGCGTAATATTTTCATGAAGAAATATGACAAAATACGGCAATGGCAGTAATTATTCGGAAACCGTCTCGGGAAAAAGTAGAATTGCCCTCATAACTCGGTGCTGGATCATTTGAAATAAACAATTCAAAATTCTTTTATTAGATAATCGCTTTCTTCAATTTTTCACTTTGAAGTGAAAACACAATTTTTGCGAAAAAAAATCGACTAATTTGTTATTGTATAATTAATAAAAAATAAGAAATTAAATTTAAATTATGTACAGAAATAGTATTTAAAGCTGCAAAAGGATCGATGCAGTAGTTTTGAAGTTTGAAGTTATAAACGTGAGTTGGGAGGAAAACCGTACATCGTCAATTTTGCTCCGATCGACTTGAAATGTTGACACAATATTAATGAGATATTATGAATTCAGATACAAAATGTGTGTTACAGTTACCCTTAATGACATACAGTTAGATTTATTTGACGAAAAAAGCATCGAACAAATTTGTTTTTCAATAAATCTCTAATATTTTCAGAGGAGTTATTAAACTATATTGATATGAAACTTAACTTCTTTTAAAAGCAATCACTTAAAACATATTTCCAGCAAAACCTAATATTTTAATGAGATCTTTACGGAGTAATGATGTGCACTATACTAAGTAAAAGAAAAGGAAACTATTTCGTTCGATTGTATTTGGTCAAATGAACTTTTAAGAAAAATTGTCCCATTGACCGAAGGGCCAAACAAACAGACAAAAAAATAAATATAATATATTAAAAAATTAAGTCTTTTAAATAATCATCGTTGTACAGACGACGAAATCGAACCCAGTTTGGAGCGACTTTAAAATGACTCAAATCCGATTTGGAGTCACTTAAACTGGTTCCGGTGTCGGTGGGGTTGCTAGGTATGGCCTTTGCTGTCATCAAAAATCTGAAAATACACATTAAACTTTGCGTGAATGTCGCACGAAAGACAGTACAAACTGTACAAAATACTTTTGCGTAAAATTCCACGAACTTTATTTCGAAAAAATTGTGCGAAAGTGTGAAAGTCTTTTGCATGAATGTCCAAAAATATATTTTTGTTTCATCTGTATGAATGACTTTTGCATAATTTATTATATTTATTATAATTTTAATTCGCAATTCCCAGTGTCTCATGTATTTATTGCGTCTGTATGAAAGTCGTCGGAGTGTATGTCATGCCGCCAAATAGTGGTATAGCCTATAGCCTATCTTTTCTAAAAAACGCCTTTAAATCAAATTGTGTAGAAATTGTTGAAAATAATCGATAATCGATAATCGACAAATGGGATGAATCAGAGCACCCCGAAAGAGTTATTCATCGGGATTATGATCCTTAAGAAAACAAATAATTTGATTTTTTCCAAAATCCTATACATTTATAAATTAAATCTTAAACGTATTAAAATATTACATTTTATGTTTTTTTAGTTGTTTATGTTTATATCAACTCTGTTCGCTATACCAGGTCAAGGAATAATTATTTGTTTATAATTAAATTTGATTAAATACACTTATAGAAAATTTAATTCATGCTTGTTTATTAACATTATCTTAATGTCTCAAAAGAAATAAATATATACTGCTGCAAGTGCATTTATATATCTCTTGAATGACTGCGAGAATCTATAAATATAGTATCGTACGATTTTGAAATATTTTATGCAGTGGCGCATATTTTATTGATTAGCAAACGATTTCTGATCGTATTTCTCAGGCAATTGTGGATGTGTGTATGTGGTTTTGATTTGGTTAACCTTTAGCGTGCTTGACCCCTCTCCACCAACGCGACAAAGCGACGAGACATTCTGCTGAGCTCACACAAATTCACATTATATTAAGCCAATTATAAATAAATGTATTGACGAATTGATAGAATATTTGTATGTAAGAAGATGGAAACAACTTAATTGGCTGAAAGGTTGTTTACAATTACTATCGACATCGTCTGGGTGATCGTACGTTCTTATATACGCAATCATAGTGATGATATATGAATGCGCTAAATTATAAATTGAATGCATTAATTTTGAAAGATATGTGTTTTAATTTATGGATCCACCGAAAACATTCCATAGTATCTATTATACAATAATGTGTAAGATTTATCTTAAGTCACCATCACAAATATGTTCATATGAACTTTTTTAATGACCTCAAATTCAATGAAGAATGCGCCTATACTCAAATAAAGTCTTTATCACTGAATACCGGATGCACTTAATTTAATTATGCACATCATAATAATTCATAAAATCAAAATATGTTTTTGTTTTTCTTGTATTTAAAATGCGCAAAGTCGATTAAATGTCATCAAAAGATCTTTCTCTTTCGCTAATGGTAAATAATTTCTAAAAAAAGATCATATGTTATAGAAATAAAATAATTTAATCGCCTACATGATTTAAAAGCACACAATGTACCAAAAGACGCACTCAGTTCCAAAAATAAAAAAAACAACACTATTGTTTTTGTTGATCATTGTCGGTTACATAATCAAAACACACAGCTTAAAAGCTATCACCGCTAATTCAGCGCAGTTTGCAAATACCTATCGCCTTGGAAGTATTTGCGTTTTTCCCGCGCACCTGACCAATATAATATGTGCCGGTTGGTCATGTAAGTGTGTGTGTGTGTTTTTTATGTCTCAACCGTCCACAGCAATAATATTCTGTAGAAATAAATAAAAGGTGCTGCGTGTCCGGAATTAATGTATTTACCAGTGTGCATTACCTAACACAATTTTCAAGTGCTGTATTTTCACAGAGTTTATATTTAGATTCGAACTGAAGAATTCGTGTTTTGGTTTGTTTATTTTACGGTATTCCGCACAAAGTATGTACGTATGTAAACTCTTATCTAGCAACATTCAATGTATTTATAAGCATTGCGCATTGTTTTCTATTAGAAGAAAAAAAGAAAAACCGGATTTTTATATTTTGTTGCACAAGACGGAACTGAATATTATTTAAACAAATTGTTGCAACTCATAAAATCTCTGGAAAGTACTGTTTAAATAAATATACGCGGTCCATCTCACGGTCTTACTCTATTGGCTTAAGTCACACAAACACACATATACAAATAAAAGACGCGCGCAAACAAATGCGCCAAGTGCAAATGCACACGCTCACCAAACATATGGGTCTCTCAAAAATCCTATAAAACACAACTCATAATATATACAGTTTTAATACCATCTACCATACCTCTATATATTTCTTACGGTGTGGTATGTATATGTATAATTGTATATAATTCCGTCTGCGCGCATGATTACGTGTTCCAAGTTCCATACTCATTCACGTGTGACGTCAGTTTTACTCAAATGCATTTGATTGGCTACTTTGGATCGCGCGATTTTTCACAATCAATACACACAGGCATGATTCACGTACACATGAACCGCACACGCATACATCTCTATATAAGCACAAACAGCGCAATATTCATGCCAAACTCAAGTATGCCCTCACGGAATGACGCGTCTCTTACAGAAACAACAAAAAACAAAAAAGAGAAACAACCGAACCAGCCCACCGCCGAGTGTGAGCGTTTCATATACACAACAATTGCACCGGCAAACTGCCGGCTAGTTATCGCGATCCTCCGCGAATCATCGGCGCAGACGCGTGTTTATATACACGTTTAATATTGGAATACGCGGAATGTAAGCTCGATGCGACTCGTTTATGGTCTTTTGCCACGCGACATTTTACCTGTGCATTGCCGAGTTCAATGCATTTAATTTGTGTGTGATATTTCTGGATTTATATAATTTCTTCAAAATAATATACAGAAAATTGTTCGTTCTATGAATTCTTCAATTTTCTTTTTTTGTTTGATTGCGTAAAATAAATGACATTGATTTTTATGTTTTTTTTTTTAAATGTCTAAAAGATATAATGCGATTTTTGAGCAGTGTGTATGTGTTAGAAAGCGACGAATTCAAAATAATACAATTTAATAGAAATTATTACTCACAATTAGTTTGATGATCGATTAACAATTAAAATATTTATTTTTCGTAATCATGGTTGTAAAATTTCACAGCCTATACTATGTCGCATCGCTGCAGTAAAGCAAAAACCATTTATTATTAATGGTAACAATTAATATTAATTTGGTATATAAAATATTTTTATGACCTACTGAAAAAAAGTTTATGTGGGAATTATTAATTTCTTGTGGCAATTGTTAAATCGCCGGAAAATTGTCTTCAGAAATTTCGTGGTTTAGTTAATAGAAAGTTCAAGTTTATACGCTAGCCAAAAGCTTCATAGAGCCGATGACAAGAACGACTGAACGATCAACTCAAAGCAAGAATTCACATTGCAAAAGAACGCCTTAATTTGGGGATTTCATCTTTGCATCCTCAGAAGAAAGCAACAAAGTCAATCAAATAACTAGGTATTCGAGCTGTGACGTTATGTGAGGATGTCTCCTTTGTTCTCATTTATTGCTAACGAATATATGGCGTCATAGCAGCGATGGAGAATTGTATTTGTTATGCCAACTAATTTCTTCCAAGTAGACTCCAAGGATACACGCAGACATTTAGTTTTTAAAATTCTCATAGTCTTGGATGGATAGCGTAGCTGCTGGGATGGGAGGAACTATAGTTAGACTGCAGTCCATGTCACGAGTCACGAATTACTGTATACCTGATTTGTGGCCCCTGCCAGTCCCGATAGTTGAATTTTTACTTGTGTGGCAAGTTAAAGTTCTCTCAAAATAATCTTAAGGCTTTGGATATTACGAAGGAAATGAATAAAGCTCCACAGATTAGTAATAGTGGCTGAAATTCATATTCTGCATATATTTCTTTGAACGAAATTTTTACATACGTTAAAATGTAATTCTTTTTGTTTTGTAATTTTCATAACAAAAAAATTGCAGCATAACAGGTAGATTCGAGTCTACGTAAATTTTCTACTGCATATTTATATTCCCATCCAATCAGAGTTGAAATTTAGTCAAATTTACTTTGAATCGACATAATTGGAGAAAAATAGAACTATATTCGACGTATTCCCAATTGTTATCCAAAATCATATTTTTGTGTATTAAAAATAGGTAGCCTTTTAATTATTCATATAATAATAAAATACAATATCAAATTAAGCAAGATAAGTATATATAAAATGTGTAGGTATGTTAAATTCAATCAGTCAAGTTTTTCTATATTTTGTTTATTGATTCATCAAAAAATTGGTCAAGGTATTTTTTTTTTGTTATTTAAGGGACATAGAACTTAATGTTTTTCAAATTGTTTTTGATGTAATTTTTGAACATAACTACTGTTTCTTTTATTTATTTAATAGCAATTCTATATAAGCATTTTATTAAATTTTAGAAAGGCACTACAAATGTTTGAGACGTCATTCTTTAAATAAAATTGTGTGGTTATCATGAAATGCGTTTTTTTGTATCTAAGCAAAGCTATTCGTCACTACACGTGCCTATAGGTTAAACAAATAAAACTGTACCTGAAAACATCTTCGTCATGTTTATTCTTGTTGATATATTATGTAATTATGACTTTATTTATACATCGTCATTAATTTTAATAATAAGAAGTCAAGGTGTTTTTTTTTAATAACTTCATTCGACTATATTTAAATGTCAGAATGGTGGAATATACGAAAAATGTGCCTCTTGTTTGCTAAGAAGAATATACGCACTTGGCACTATTTTTTTACAATATATTATATTTCCTGTGCATATTCTGGCTCATGCATATATTATGAATGCATTCGATAAATTATACAGCCTAAACAAATACTATATATGCATTCGTATACTGAATACTTTGTATCCTCAAAAAACCCTTTTGTTCGATATAAGTCATCGTATTGTGTTTCAGTGCCTATTTGCTTACATTCATTATGCATATTATATACAATATATACATAATACATATGTGCTTGTGTGAGTATTGGAAATTGTAAATCATCTACTTACATGTATAGTATTGTGACTGCGCTATTTAATTTAAATTAAATGTAATCGTACTAAAAATATTCAGTGTATACTAATCTATTTTCTATTGCGCGCACCTTCTTTATTTTAAGTGTATGCTATTTATGGAGGCATTGGACGTTCATTGAATGTGTGTGTCCATTTCTTTAACCTTGTCCGACCTTTTTTTTGTTAAATTATTATTTAAGTTCTATGTGTTTTATGCAATTAATTGTTAACGAGTAGTGTATAATTAGTTGATTGTTTATTAAGAAATTCGTTGGCATAATTATACAATATAATCGAAGAATACTCTTTTAATAGTCTCTGTAATGTAAATGTTTGGTTTTTTTAAACCAAGTTTTATGGTTTTAATGGAGAAAAAGGCATATTTTAATTATTTCAGGAGATATGTATAATGTTTATTTATTTATTTTATATACACGTTATGACGTTATAGTATAACAATTGAAGTATATTTGGAAACAAAAAATCAATCAAAAATTTCAACAAATAAGTACGTGACAGCGAATCTCCGGGAGCGCCTAAAAGGGGTTTTATGGTGAACATCATAACTCGTTACGGGATCATCTGAAACAAAAAAATCGAAATGCATTTAAAAGTTTCTCTAGGTAGTGACGAAGAGCTTTTTATTTTTCTATTTTTTACAGCATACCATAAGTGAAATGAAGTAAGTGAAAAATTTGCTACAAAATGTCGTTGAATTTGTTATTATAAACAGGTAAGAAATTGTATAATAACAACCACTATTCGTGGTAACCTGTTGATTTTTATGTAGAAATAGTGTTTAAAATTTCATAATTATTGGTCAAGTAGATTTTGAGTTATAATGTTCACGAACTTCAAAGAATACGTTTTCGAGAAAATCGATTTAAAGTTTTTTTTATTCGAACATGCAAAATTAAGCATCAATAAAAGGGTATAATTTTGTATAGAATCATCAATGCCAGCTCCGTTCAGTAAAACCCTCTTTACTTGTATGGGCTGCTTGTTGTTGTTCTTCAGTTGCGCGCGCTCATTTATGAACACTTGGGCCTGTGAATACCCATTTCATTCAACAAGGACAACAAAGCAAAGGATCATCCATTCAAAGTGCATGCTGCTACATTTGCTGCAATTTCGACAACGATTGAAGTACCGCTCACTGACTTTTGAGAGCTTTTCCATATAAGTTGATTGAGACTCTCGTTGTTAATTTGCGTAAAACCTCCAAGGCACCAATGCAAAAGTGCGTCCTTGTTCATATTTTCGTAGATTACCTTTATAGATACTGTAACATCTGTATGAAGAGTATGTAGCTGTGTTTGAAAGAATCCAGAGTGTTTGCAGCTACCCCTCTCACACCCTCCCTCCGATACACATAAAAATAAAACATTCCTTTTTGCCCCTATTTAAAACTCCACGGACAATTATTTTTTTTGCTGCCTGTTCTCCGACGACGCTTTTTTTGGCATCAGCAGTTCCTTCGTGGCAGTCAATCGGAAAAGGAAAGTTATTCCTAGTAAATGTGGGGTTAAGAAAACAAATTGTAAGTTGTACCACACATGTACTGTATATCCTGATTTATGCAAAAATGTTGTATTTTTTTCTTAAATATGAAATTTTTTATTTTTCTTTCTTTATAACATAAATAAATAGGCGAAAAAAGTTGCCTATAGAATCGTTTTTTAGTAGTATTCAAATTTATTATAGATGGACTACAAATATTCTTTTCGAATTTCAATAATATTTATGCAAAAAAAAAGAATTTCGTTTGGTAGCTGGTCCTACAAAACTGAATTGGATTTTACACACTTTATTCAATAAATTAGTAATGAGGACAATGGGTCCAAACAAAAAACATCCGAGCAATAAAGCCGGTTATTTACGAGTATGTTTATATCGCACATCTTATCTTTGGTTAAAATTGGACTCCTTCTTATGTATAAGAAACCATTTTCAGAATTATTTCAATTTGTATTATATGGAATGCATACTGTACTAAAATTAAGATTCCTCATAAAAAATGTAAACATTTCTAAAAATATATTATTATTAAATTGTCTGTGGGTATAGATATTCCCACAATTAACATCTTCCTCGGATTCTAAATGCATTAATTCATATCACATGAATTTCCCATGAAGCATGAGCCGCAACGTGACAAAAATCATTCAATATCGAATTTCATAGAATACTGCATTATTATGTATTTATATATTCCACGATTAAATGTCCACAAGAACCAGTATATACAAATTGTTTAATAATACTATATAATCACACCACTCCACCGACTCGCACCCGTATACTTACTATATCAAATACAGTAATTTAATCAAAAGAATATGTAATTGCTTGTTTTTGTTATTTATATTCGACACTTTTTTTGTCTCTGTATTCACCGACATCTATAAATTTTTATTTTTATTTGTCAATAATGCCACACGCGTGTAAATGTAAAATATCCGATGTTTACTAGCTGGGTGGTTAGCGCTATATTGACAAAATAGAAACGCATCGAAAGTATGTGAACAATACATAATAATAAAAAAGTGAATGAACTCAACAAAATGTACCGAACTCCAAAAACACCTATAATTTAATATACTCTTTTCTTATTTACAGGTGTTCTAAGCGATATACAGACAGAGTTCAAAATCGGCGATGATCAGGCTGGTCTGCTGCAAACAGCATTTGTCCTATCCTATATGATATGCGCTCCGATTTTTGGCTATCTCGGTGATCGATATTCACGAAAGTGGATCATGATCTTGGGCGTGGCTCTGTGGAGTGGTACAACGCTGTTGGGCTCGTTCATGCATGAGTTTGGCTGGTTTCTGACGTTCCGTGCGCTCGTCGGCATTGGTGAGGCTTCCTACAGTACAATTGCGCCGACATTGATCTCGGATTTGTTTGTGCATGAGGTACGCTCGAAAATGCTGGCAGTCTTTTATTTTGCCATTCCCGTCGGATCTGGATTTGGGTGAGTTCAATTATTCACAAATTATAATTTTAGATCTTATTTTTTTTTAATAATAAAAAAAAAAATTTTTTTTGTACAATTTAATTTTTTTTTGTGAACCCTGACTTCAAACCACGGTCTTTCATCCCCATGATATTAAATCTTGTAATCTTTACTATGTATTTCATACAATTTTACGCTTTTTGATACATAAAAACAGACTTTCATAGTATGTAATTCCAAAAAATAAATGTTTATTTATATTTTCGTCACATTCCTTAGTTACATCGTTGGATCCGAGACCGCACGTGCATTGGGCTCATGGCGTTGGGCATTGCGTGTTACACCCATTTTGGGTATGCTCGCCCTCGTGCTGCTATTCCTGTTCCGTGAACCACAGCGTGGTCAAAGCGAAGGATCGCACAATCTTGAGACCACATCATATCGTCAAGACTTGAAGGAGATCGCCAGAAATCCATCGTTTATGCTGTCCACTGCCGGTTTTACGTGTGTTGCCTTCGTTACAGGTGCGCTAGCCTGGTGGGGTCCAACATTTATTCATCTAGGACTTAGAATGCAGCCCGGAAACGAAGCTATTACATTAAATGAGTAAGTTTTTTTTATTTATTCTCTCAAAGTGCTCAATTTCAGTTTTTGTACAATATTTCTTAATCATATAATCTAATCCACCGTTTCAAGCGTGTCGTACAAGTTCGGCATCATAGCAATGTCCGCGGGCATTATTGGTGTTCCATTAGGATCATTTTTAGCACAGAAAATTCGACCAATCAACGGTAAGGCAGATGCACTCATATGTGCCTGGGGTCTGTTCATATCTGCACCACTCGTCTACATAGCCTTGGTAGTGGCACCATTCAGTATGTCCTGGTGCTTTTTCTTCGTATTTTTCGCAGAAGTTTCATTGAATCTATGTTGGTCCATCGTGGCGGACATTTTACTGGTGAGACATGATCGGATCGGAACATGTACTTTGTGCGTGACAATAATTTTTAGCTAGCGGATAGAAACTGGCGGCTGATACGGATTTTTTTACGTGAAATCTAATTTTATAAATAACTTTCGTGTTTCAGAGTTTCGTTTATATTTGGCGCACTGACAATGGTCTCTGGCATTATCGGCGTGCCGCTGGGCACATATCTGGCACAGACACTGAAAAAACGATACCCACGGGCAGATCCTATCATCTGTGCGTGCGGATTGCTGATCAGTGCTCCTCTGTTGCTAGGATCAATGCTTTTCGTGTCAGTCAGCACGCCGGCAGCCTATGCGCTTATATTTTTGGGCGAAGTTGCATTGAATCTCAATTGGGCAATTGTTGCTGATATTTTATTGGTAAGGATGTTGTTCTGTGGTGTGACGGTCATACAGCACACATATAATTACGCATACATGCACATTACAAACCTATTACTCACATACTGGTGACTGGTGTCTACAATTCTCTATTTTCTTTTTTCTTTGTTTTTTTTTCTTTTCATTATTTTCTTTTATTTTTTCCGTTTATTTTTCTTATTTATATATATATTGTGTTGTTGTTACTGTTTTATGTAGTACCTTTGTTTTTACAAGTAGAAAGTAATTGTGAATTGTTGTTTAAGGTTATTATTTTAAAATTTTAAATGATTTGCACGCAATTCGAAGCAACACATTATAAATTATTGCATTCACACGATTTTAAATACACTTATACACTCCCATTCGCTTAATATACAAATCATAAATATAATTACAAAAAAACGAAAGACCATAAAATTAAATACATGCAGGTTTAAAAATTTGTGCTGTCAAAAATTCTGCCTTTTAACTAAACGAGCAAATAAATTGTCGTCATGATTTAAAAAAAATCCCTAACACATCCAAAAATTAATAGTTTATCGCCAACAATTGCCCAAGAATTTCAATAGATCTTGCCCAAAAATACTAATTGCATTCTTCAAATGCAATTTTACTTGGTCACTAAACAATTATCTATTTGAATCTCCCGGTAAAGCTCAATTATCTAAAATTCATCAGCGCCATCTTTTGTCTAGCACCAAATTGCTTTTATCTTAATCAAGTTCTCACACACAAAGTGCATGCTCTTCAAATTTCATGTGTCCTTACATTTGTATGGTTCCACTATGGAAAAACCTAGCAAATGCAATTGAACACATACAAAACTGACAGCCAGGTTTTTAATGTTTATTTGTTATTTGCAGTACGTTGTTGTGCCGACTCGAAGGAGTACAGCAGAAGCATTCCAGATTCTTATATCGCACACGTTCGGCGATGCAGGCAGTCCATATTTAGTCGGTGTCGTGAGTTTAATTCATGTTTTATATATACAGAATAGACATTGAGTTTTTTTATTTTCTCTAGATATCCGAAGCCATTAAAGCAGTTCTGCGAGTGGCACACTCGTCTCCGGTTACAGAAATATATCCAAAGGTCGAAGCTCTAGCCTTTGTCGCCAGAAACAGTAGTGCCTTAGCAACGGACTTTGATATGTTTCAGGTTTGTTTTAAATGAGCGTTTTAATGTTATTCGATTAGGTTATAATGTTTGGTTTCTATTTTTTTATTAGGACACCGATGCAACCAAATTCAAGGCACTGCAGTATGCTCTATTTTCGACAAGCTTTGTAGAAATTTTGGGCGGTGTATTCTTCCTGCTGACTGCTGCCTATATTCTGCGGGACAAAACAAAGGCTGAAAAAGCAGTTGCTGGTAAGTAAATTTGTGCTGATTGTTGTTTTATCAATTAAAACTAATAAATTATGACAATCATTGCTTTTGCTGTAATCATTTTATGTAGAATTGTAGAAATTATAAATAATGTACTGCTTTTAGAGATTTTACTATTTTTATGATTAAATTATTCGATATAATGTAATATGTTTGATTAACGTATGTATCATAATAGCCAGCCCACACAATTTTACACTTTTTATTAAAAAGAAAGTTAATTGCCTTCGTTGAGAAATAATATATTCTTTAAATGTCTTTAAATATATAACATTTCATTCGCTCTTTAATTTAAGAATGAATACAATATTCTTGAGAATCAGAACGTCATGCCTTACAGAATCGACAGTCTCAATAAAACGAAATTTATTATAATTTCGAATAGCTTATCTCTGGAATTTGAAGGCTAGTTCATCATTGGATCCTGTAATCCCTTGTGGGACATAGGGCCAGTGTTCGATGTCACACACCGAATTCATTGACCATTAAGGGTTCACACGAGTGGTCAGGTCATGCTAATGTGCTGTTTTTGGCTGTGCTACTCCTATTAGAGCTAATGTGGTCTAACACTCACAACACATCCCCGATGGTTAGGAGTCTTCATTTGCCCTGACGCGACTCTAACAAGTTTGGGCTAGTCGACAACTTAAAATATATGTTCCTATATATTATTTTTTTGATTTATGGTGGCGGCATGCAAATGTTTGTGGGGATATTTTTCAACATTCTCAATTATCTATCTATTTAATTTAAAAACCTAAATATATCTGTAAATATTACTATTTATATGTTGAACGCTTGCTTTTTATTGCTTACTAGGATTAGGTGTTCAGCTTGAGCTCAGCGAAAGTTCAACTTCGTCCGAGATTCGTACGGCGCTATAATAAATGCTTTAACTCTAACCACCTATTTAAAACATGCTTAAAGCTATCACAGGTTCGTGCTCCGATTTGACACTACTTTACTCATTGGGCTCGTTTTTTTCTTTTAGGAAATTTTGTTATCAAAATACTTTGAATCCTTTGTACCCTATCTCGCAAACACGGTCACTTTTTGAAAGGTACTACATATTTTAAGCGAACTTCAAGTAAAATTAAATAGTCTTTACGTATCAACTTTAATTAAATCTAATTAAAATATATTTGATTTTAAAATAATTTCGTTTCAATTCGATACAAAATTTCCTAAACACTAGTTTCGTTCTTGTTTTGCATGCCTTATTTATTTTGTATTATAAGTTTTCCACAATGCGCATGTTTGATTTGGTGATATTATTAATATTGTAATTTGTAGAAGCATTTCTGTTAACAAATTCCCCCTTAAATATATTCTAATCTTAATTTTCAATTTACAGACAGTCATATTGATACACCCGCCACCAACGATGTTTCCCACCAAAACAAGTACAATAATACAGATGAAGTCACCGACATCCAGCCGCAGACTTCATGAGAACTTGACGAGGCTAGAAGTGCCATCTATTCAAATTATTATTATTTACAATAACAAGCGCTCTCGAGAAAGAAAAAAACACTGTGATGAATATTGTGTCACATCAATGAACGCCGGGGGGAACATCACGTGAAATTATACACGTAAATTTAGTTTATTTTGTACAGTATAAATAATTATGTATAGAATCGTAAGTTAGTTAGATACCTAAATACGTGCGCGGTGCTTGTTTTTGTTTGTATTTTCTTGTCCAATATAAGTGTATGATCTAGATTAAAAAAAAACTTCACACGGTTAAAGAATAATCTACCGAATCAAGAACGTCTAGGTAGTACAAACATAAGTACTACTATTATTATTATATACAATGATGAATATACAAATATATATAGCTCGTAAATTATATTAAAGCAAAATAAAGGAACATTATAGACTGCCTAAGTTAGTAAAACGATTATGATCAATCAAATTGAAAGGGTTCAACACCAAAATATAGGATTATGAAATAATTATCAAATTATTATGAAATTTGCCTTTTATAACGTACATGTTTGTTATTTCAGCAAAACTAATAAAACAAAAAGTTTGGCATTTAGATAAATATGTTAAAAATAGTATCAATAATGTGAACGGTTGGCGTCTTGTATATAATATTTATATTATTGTTTATGTGAAAATTATATACTATTTAAAGTAGTTTAAATTGTAAGTATACAATAAACAGATATTTTTTATTAATTGTGTTATTTTTGGTTTGTAGGAGTTAAATACATAATGGTATTTGTATTTTTGCAGTAACTGGTTTGCCTGCTCATACCTGACACTCGAAATATTTACTGCTCAATGCTACTTTCTACTGTGCTGTAAACTACGAGAACCGTCCGATAGACATATAGTGATTTGATATCTGCGACTGTGTTTACACTTATAATATCGGTCTTGGAGATATCAAGGGACGTACCTTGTTGTTCCAAACACCATGATTGTGTTTAACCCAGCGAAAAGCTCGAAGTCCGGTCTGCCGGTCATTTTGCATCTATATCTAGCTCGTCCAATAACACTCGGACTTGATGTAATTCATTATGCTATGCTTAAGAACCTCTCATTGATGTTCCTTGACATATATACTAATTATGAACTAACGACTTTTTTCCAACCTGATAAAGAACCGGAATCGTAGTACCCATTTTTAAACCCCTACCACCAAAACATTGTACATTTCATCCATAACCAAATCTATCTATACAAATCGACTATCTATTTACTTTTTATCCCCATTGTATTATAGGTACCCCAAAAAACATTCAAATTCCGCTGAATTCCCGCCCACGTTAATATTTTCAGTAAACAAATTATCAAAAGAAGCCGCAAAGGATAGTCCATTAGACCTCAGATCTGAAAGACTATTTTTAAAATCTGTTCCAACACGAAATGGCAGACCCTGTGGACAAACAAACAAGAAACAATCTACGCAAAATCAAAGAGACTACCAACCAATGGCTGTACCCTGAGAACTGATAATATACTGCTAAGCTCCAAATAGGACACTCCCTGCTAACACACGGCCACTTGCAACGAAACCATGACTATTCTAGATTACACCAATTACATGAAGTGGATATGAAGAACTGAGATCGAAAAACAATTCTAACTTTAAATTGGCCTAACTTGGAAACCCCTTATCCAATTATAAAAATTTAAACTATTTTTAAGAGCAAATTAAATTTCTCATTAAATGAGTGAACACAAATAATTTGACTATTTTTGTTTGTAGAAATCTGCCACCCATCCGGTAACCGCAAATATGCGCCTTTATGGTGGCTTCTGAGACCTTCTTGCCGACTGCATTGCATTTATTACTGAAATCTTTCTCGTCTTTGGCTTCTTTCCTTGTTTCCTTCAATTTTGTTTTGGTCAGAGCCCAATATCTCTCAACAGGTCGAAGCTCTGGACAATTTGGTGGATTGGCTTCCTTTGGCACTATTTTGATGTTATTGTCATTGCACCACTTAAGGGACACTTTGTTATAGCGAGATGCTAGATCAGGTAAAAAGAAAGTAAAAATTCTGTGTGTTTTCTATTAAATGGCAGCTATCTTTTCTGGAGGCACTCTTTCACATTAATTTCACTATTAATAGTGCCAGTTGCTACGTAAATCTGACTTCTTAGCCCACAAGTGCAAATCGCTTGCCACACGAGAAAATGCTTGAGGAACTCTGACTTTTGTTTTAAATTGTTTATCGACTTTTCCTTGTTCTTTTGCGGTATATACTCCTTACCTTGCAATTGGGAGAATCTTGAAAGTTTAGTTTCATTGTCCATAACACAGCAGTAGTATTTGAGAAAAAAATATGACCAACGTTTTAGCTCGGCGCTGTGCTTCCATGTTCTTTGTGGAATTCCTGTCAGGTACTGGCTGTACTTTGTAAGTCTTAAGGCCCGCAGCTGATTTAATTTTGCGATCATAATACTCAATATTTCTTCCAGAACCGAATTACCTGGATACGTTCAAGTATTTATTAAATTTCTTTAAAAAATGTATATAATAAAATTTTATATGTGATCTGTTTTGACATCACACCCAGAAAATATGGTAGATGTTCCCTTTGTCGATGCTTTGCTAATTTTAAACATGACGAAACTACCGATTTTGATACTTACGATGCTATTGCAATGGTGATAACGACAATGCTCTTGCTGATTGCCTACCTGACAATGACATCAATGATGCTGGCTCACTAATTCCGTGGTAAGGACGACAAATAACTTTAATTTCAATAATAATTATTTTCATCTTTGTCTTTTTATTATCAGAATGTCCGAGGGCTGAGATCGAAGATCAAAGACTTCTTATTGCGTCGCAAGACCCAGTCCGCCTGAATGGGTGTTTGACTTCAAAAAAGGAAATTTTGATTCGTTAAACAGTCACATTCTGTCCACCGATTGGGGCAGTTTGTTAGAATCTAGTTCAGAAGCTGAAAGGGCGGTGGAATTATTTTACGTTATATTATCCCTTGGCTTTGATATGTTTGTTCCAAAGAATATAGTGCGTGGAAACAGTACAAACGGATAAATAGTGAAGCTGACCGTGCAAATTACTCTATTCTGAGATGTAGATTCGCATTATCACATAGTGGGCTTTACGAAGAGTGCCTCAGGAAAACAGAGCGACCTGACCAGTGATCCCTCGAAATTATGGTCATATGTAGACACTAAGAAAAAGACTAAAGGTTTTCCATCAATGATGCGGTTATATGATGCGAAATCTTCTAATATCGAGGACATACATAGATGCGAAATGTTTGGATTTTTTTTGCAAGTGTTTACATTTTTGATGACGAAACTGACTCTCAGATGGCCCATAATTCTATTCAATCATTTGGAGCATACGAAGGTGTTGATTTGAGCTCTATGTCCTTTACTCGCAGTGATGTCTTAAAATGACATTTAAGCATCAATGTGAATAAGGGAAAGGGTTCTGACAAGATTCCACCAATGATTTTGATGAAATGCGCCTCTTCAGATAATTTTCAATCTATCACTGTTATCCAGCATCTTTCCATATCGATGGAAAACGTCTATGGTCTGCGATGTGATGACTTGTTCACTTAAAAGAACAATCTCGGTAAATCAGCATGTTTTTATGACCGGGCCAACTATGCAGCAATAGACTAGTAACCTGTTCTGGATTCTTGCTCGCAAAATGTGTACACGGATATTCGCAAGACTTCTTATTCGAAAGTTGCGTGAGATTTGTGTTCGCTCGTCTCTTCTAGGGTGTACACTGGAAATCTTGTTTGTTCACGCTGAGATCTGGAGTGCCACAGAGAAGTCATTTGGGGCCATGTCGTTTTAATGTGTTTATAAACGATGTAGCCATCGTTTTTGAGAACTCAAAATGTCTTATGTATTCTGACGATTTGAAGAGTGAATCGAGTCGGAACGGTATCTGATTGTGAAGACCTACAACAAGACTTAGATTACTTAAAATCATGGTGCGAGCGGAATTGTATTTTTTTTTTAATATTGGTAAATGTAAAACGATGACCTTTTATCGAAGGAGAATGCCTTAAAATTGATTACTCAGTAAATGGCATCTCCTTAACAAGAGTGTCTGAAATGCGTTATTTAGGTGTTCTCTTTGATAAAAAGTTGTCGTTCAGTAAATGATTTGATTTCACATCATCGCGAGACGCATACCGGCGAAACGTCAAATATTAAATGTCAGTATTAAAAGCAACCACTTTATTTAAACACACTGGTATCGGACTACAAAAACATCCACTTCTCTAAAATCTTTCCAATTCTCTCATTTCCTCTTGCTATTAATAGCCAATTTATGAAATAGACTACTAACTGGGGATTTGTTGTGAGTGTTAGAGCACAGTGGCTCCAATAGTAGTAAAGCACAGCACAAAACATTACATTAGCATGACCTGACCAGTCGTGTGATGTTCAATAAATCCGGTGTTCGGCATCGTTTTTTTCTCTTCTACGGTATGGTAAAAATACTGTCTGCGTCTTGGGACCGTTTATCTTGATTGTCTACTTCTCTAAGGAGTGTTCTAGACTAAGGAGCTCTTTGTTGAATCTTCTGCTGGTGGCATTCGAACATAAATATGCATATGTCGCGAGCTTACAGTGTTTAGGTGACGGAATGTCCGCAGTGTATATGTTATATAATAACGGACTGAGCCCGGTGGAATACCTGCAGGCATTGGGTATGATTTTGAGTTATCGCACAAGAATGAGTCCACAATTTAGGCTAGATATTATGTTGGCGTATTTGCTTTCAGTAGCTTGTGTACCATCATTCCAAACAGAGACAAAAGCCTTTTCTATGACTAGGAAAATAGCACCTGTATATATTAATAACCAAATTCAGGAACTGAACTTCGCCTGTTTGTGCGGTATACGAGTTCGCTGTCATTGCATCTTTGTCAAGATTCGGAGTTGTATCAGATTTTTTGATCCATCCGATAGCTGAAAGTGCGAAGTTTTAAATCTAAGAAAAGGGATCATGCTGTCTCAGGATTCCGAAAAAAAATACGTAAGTCGTTTGATTTTGGTTTCAATGTCGACAGTTTTTTGGAGGGATCGGATGGTTGGTTTAAATCAAAGCGGCGTTCTACTTCCTGGCTGAATTTCCTCCAATTGTGCGTGTCGTTGTGGGATCTATATTGCAAAAAGTTAAGCGTTCCACGGAATATAAGAACAATAGATTGCACTAACGATACGACATCAGATATCAGATTTGCGACATGTGTTGATCCGCAGTTGCAGCATTTTTTGGTCTGCGAGTTTAAAGTCATCTTTAGGAAAGGATAGCATCTAGATTACTTGGTCCATCCACCTGTTGTTTGAGTTTGTCTACTCTTTAGGCGTAATGTTGCAATCTTTAAGGTATGAACGCAGTTCGTCTGTCCGCATCTCGTGTAGTCCAAACAAAACAAATCCTGCCATACACGTTATTTGGGTGGCGAAAGTGCTAATTCTATTTATTTGAAGCAGTACAATTAATCTCTATTAGGAACATCTATCACTACTTTTGTTTTATTTTAAGATAGACAATAAACAGTATTTTTATAATTTATGTTTTTTCTAGTGTGCAGAGTTGTGTAATACATAATGGAAAATCTGTAATTATGTCACATATAATATTTAAAAACAATATATACAAATTAAAATTCACCGTGGAACAATTGATAAAAAATACACATATTAAGGACTAGCGAGAAGTGTATCACAATATTTCAGAGACAATCTATTGTTATAGCACTGTATAGTGGTATAGAAATCTTCAGAGCGCAAAAGTTTAGCTTTGACAAGACTCAGTACTGAATCATCACTCGAGTTCACTGTCGAGAACTTTGCAGTCAACTTACCCATGCATGAGCCCAAGAATGTTTTACCAGAGCTGCGCAGATGACTAAATAAAATGAACCCTTCTTCGGTCAGATGTACTTCTTCGAACACCGCCTTAGCCAGCATATATATAAATCCCACAGAGAAATGTGTTAGCAGTAAAAAGTTCTCTACGCGAACGACTGTGTTCAACTCTAACGATTCGATGGCACCAACAAGTTTGGAGAAAAAACATGTCTCGAACACATCGAAACTGTTCACCTGAGAATACACGTTTATATTTACACTAATTACAGTGTATTTCTGTTGGTGTATATCAACATAGGTATACAGTGAAAACATTTCATTTGGCAATGTCTTTTCTGCGGAAGCAACAGTAATTTGAGAAATATTCTCCGTAGCAGCCAGTAGCAACTTCAAGCATTGAACCAATATGAATTTACTACTTTCGACACGTTGCACAGGACTACCATGATGTATGGACAGAAACTTGGGTCCATGAGATAGCAGTCGCAGCTTTGTCATCATAATGCGACACTGAAGAACTATGGACAATTTTAATTGTTCCAGTTCTTTCCGAAGTGCTATCTTTTTCATTTCCGGACACATTTCGATGAATTCTTTACGTTTCGAGTACGATCCCGAGTAACTGTATACTGGTACATTCATATTATAGGCAGCCGATACATTTTTACCGTGCAACAATGAACATTGCTCGGATATAGGACGTAAACCGTAGGCACGGAAATACTCGTGACGAATGGCCATACGCAGCAAGTGGGTCTTTTGTTTTGCATCTTTCTGTGGGTATTTAAATTGTATTATGTTTTCCTCAATGGCCTTGGTCTGATAACGCATAAACATACTGGCACATTCTGCAACTTGTGCTATAAAGTCTCTGGGAATCTGTTCGTATGTAAATATCGACCGTTTTCCATTAACATGCTGGGTCATAACACATAGATACTCCCGAATAAGCGGATTTGGTTGAAAATCAATCATAATAACGTACACTTCGGAGTTGCCCTGTTTTGAGGTGGCCGGCTTAAATACATTCACAACTGAAAAGCAACAGTTTAGAAAATACAGTAAGCCAACGGTTTCAAGTTCGAAAAACGTAAACATTTTCAGAATAAAACTGCCACCAGTTCCGAGTATTCGTAGTGCTGCAACGATTTCTGCAAAATGTAGAAATGAAACAATTTCTTCTTGGTCGGATGGTGCTTCCATGCAATCAATAGATCCATCTGCAGAGACCAAATCAATCTGAAAACATTAAAACATTAAACTTTTATGGGACAAATTCATCGTTAACACATACTTTTCCCATTTTTTTGCACCGCTTTTTCAGTGTGTCCATATTCTCTACATTCGTGATGTCACCTGTAAAATGTTTTCCAAATTCCCAATTAGCAAATGTATGCAACATAAGTCTGTCGTCGAGCACAGTATTACTCATAGGATTTCCTTCGTGATACGGATTTAGGGTTGTTGCACACCATTCCCACTGTCAAATTTGTATTGTACATTACGTTCATAGCTTCCATAATTAGATACCTACCTTTACAGCATCGAAATTCAAACGTATATAATGATTTAATGCAGCCACAAAAGCACCAGGTGCTTCGCATAAATGCACACTATTAAAACGATTGTCTTGCTGCACTCGAACCACCGGATACCTGTTTAGGCACTCGTAGAATTTACACCAAGCCTTTGTGACGAATTCGGCCAATGCATCGGTACGAACACTCCAGGCTACAGCACCAGAAGGATCTCGGGCACCAGTGTGTTTACTCCAGACGTCCAACGGGAAATTGTTTAGTTTAGCTTTGACCGTGTTCAATTCTGTTTTAACGTCCTGTAAAGACGCATCGTACAAACGACCATCTGTATTGTCAGCAAAAATTGTATCCACACTCGGAAGGATCCAAGTGTTTTTCTTATGTTTGATTTTTACAAATTGAAAATGCTTGTTGAAAAACTCTTGGACAGTTTCCGCTTTTATTGTCGGAGAACTGCATCTTGAATTTGTTAACTTGTGCTTGGTGTATTTGTTCTTGCTAATAGCTGACTTTTGCATTGTTTTTATTTATAGAAATTGAAATAAAAATGCAAATGTTTGTATCAATACGAATAGCAAAAAGACAATAAAAGAAAAGAGAATATATTGTACAAAAAAGAATAACAATAACATTCATGACATTTTATTTATTAGTGCTGCCACATTGTAAATGCCAACAACGAAACACAAACTCGTTTCATATTATTTATTTATCATTGGCGAAATCCACGTCCGCTGAGAGCGCTGGTTTTTTTGTAAAATGTGTCGTTCCATCAGTTATAAGTATTTATGTATGCGTGCAATTTGTATGGAATCATCACTGAATAAAAATCAAAAATCAACTGTATTATGTTTATTATTTATCCAAAAAAATGAAAAAAACAAAGGAGAACCAGTTTTGTATGTACTGAAAATTCGATTTAATATTGCATTTTATTAAATAACACGAAAAATAACACAATTATTCCGACTATTTCAGACTAGAAAGTTATGTCAAAAAACAAAACACAGTTACTTGAAATCTGTACGCAAATCGCAAAATGCATACCTGTCAAACTATATTCTCCATTGAGACAATTTTTCGATTTTTTTTTTTTTTTTTGACGTCAAATAGTCTATTATATTAGGATGTTACAGATAAAGTCACTTTAATCAAATGATTATTTTGCAGTTTGTATTCTGAAACAGCCCAATTAATTTAGTTTAAAACCATTTTTGATATTTATATGAAAAAAATAATGTTTTAATAAGTTTATCTAATCATACATACTCACAAATTCCAATTTTGCTGATTATATTAAGTTAGACAAACCTACACAATAACGAAGCGTCGGTCTTTACTTGATTAATTGTATGCAATTAGTTGGAATGCAGGCCAGATGATTGAACGTTCATGTGCTCGAATTTTGTTTTACTTAGACTTATTATTTGTTATAATAGTATATGATGTCTTATATAGACTCCATATTTTCAGTTGAAATAAGACTACTACTAACTTATTGGCCTAATTATATATTACTTATACAGATGTGATCGCAATGCAGCCTACAAATGTAATTTTTTTGAAGTGCTCAAATGCTTCAAAACATTTAATGTTCGACTAGCAGCAAGATGACGAAGAGCTGATAATTTTATTGTTTTTGCTTTGACAACAGTTTTTGATTATCAACATTGAAAAATCTTATGACACACGTCATTTAACGCTTACATGTGTATGAGCGTGTACAGATTCAACTCTCCAATTTTTTAGCTGGTAAATGGTTCGTGGTATTTGGTATATTGTTTATGGTGGAGTTAAGGCATTAAACGCGATGTGCGAAATATACACATAAACTTTTTAAAAGTATATAAGTGAAATTAACAATAACTTCATGTATATATAACAACAAAAATTAATCTGACATTTTAAATCAACACACATCTACCATAAAATAAAATTCTATATTATTAACATACATTTTTGTTATTTTTTTTTTTGTACTTTCTCGTTATTTTCGATTTTGTATTTTTTTTTTACAAAACAAAAACAAAATAATAGATAACATTAATATATTTTTATTATTTTATGGTTCTATTGTAATTAATTCCTACAATATAATATTATATAAACAAAATATACCAAATATGGTGTTACTTTTATTTATCGATTGAAACAAAATATAATAGAGGTTATATACTTTAGTTTTTAACTAAATCTCTCTTTTCTTGGGTGAATTATACACGATCACCATTTGATCTTTTATGTAAAATCATTATTTTAATTTTCAACTATAGTGTATTATATTATATATATTTAAAACCGACGCCGATAGAAATTAATATACCCGCATAACGGGACATTGGTGACACAAATTTAACAGGTCGGACTCACTACAGAACACCGAAATATTAATTACAATCACAATTTACAAAGTACAAGTAAATAATGGATTTTAATTGAAAACATAGGTAACGACTCATAACGTCATCGGGCATATATAGCGTCAAGATTTATATTACAACAACAAAAGAACAGAAAAAACTACTTTGACGTACGTCCACTATTAACAGGCAAAAATTCGACCATGACACTATGCCCGTTGACGCAAGTCCCGTTCCCGAAAACATAACCTATATGTCTACAACATTTATTTAATGTCGAGATAGCAGCAAAATGCAGTCAAAATTTAGCAGTCAAAATTTAGAGAAATCACTGACATCTAATAAAATCAATGTTTAAAAATGTCTCAACATACAAAATATTATTAAAGACAACGCAACCATACACACATTTTTTTTTCGTTTTGCAGCTTTCAAATAAGCCTAAAAAATCGACCGCCACCCAAGCACTTTGTATGTTATTAAAATTTAATAAAAAAAATATAAAAATAATATATATTTTTACTTGTATTTTTATATAAAACAATACCCAATTTCAACCCTGCAATTTTTTCAATAAATTCACATCGGGCAATTAATTTCTAACCCAAAGCCCAACTCCAGTGTGACATTTCACATATTTTACACCAAAACTTAAAAAGTGCCGCACATGTGCGCTCTTGCTAGAAGGAAATTATTATTAATAAAAACTATATTTATATATGGTTTTATTGATGTGAAACTTTATATAATATTTAATAAAATATCGCACAGTTATCCAAACATATTTTAATTTAGTTGTTGGTATGTATTATTTTGTTTATATTGTTATTTATACTTTGAATTTCACCGAATTCGTTTTTTGTTGTCGTCCACGTGCCGTTTTCACTATAAAATAAAACGTGTGAATTAAAAGTATGATTATTAAATTAAATATTTTTATATATATAGATCAATTAATCAAAATGGCCAAAAATAAGAACCATCCAAAAAATAATCAGCACCCTACAAAGGCGGGCAAAATAAACAAAGTGCTATTTGCACAAAAAGTGCCACACAAGACCCTGAAAACTAATATAAAAGACAAGATTAAAAACTTGTTGGATAAGAAGGGCATTACACCACCACAACCAACACCACCATCGAGCGTTGTGTCACCGGTTTCGAAACTCTCACCAAATCCACCGATAACTGTAAAGTCGACTCCTGTGCAGAAAGTCAGTTCAGCAAAGCGCATTGCTGATATTATTGAGCCCTTTTTATCTCAGGCAAAACCAATAAGCGAAAAGCCCAAGTCAAAGAAAAAGAAGAATGCTCAGGCCAAGCGCAACAAGAAAGCTAAAGTTGCTGCGGCTAAACTTGCTGAGACGACGCAGGGAGGATTGAATGCGGATTCTGAGCTAGAGACAGACGCGAAAGATGAAAGTGAGAAAAACGGTAAAGGTAATTTGATTTTTTTAAATTAATCTAGTATAATTTCTAAATATTGTCTTCCATTTTTTAATTCACAGGTAAAATTCCGGTTGTGAAACAACCCAAAACAGAGAAACCTGTAAGCTCTACGAAGACCAAGACAAAAGCTTCACCGGCGAATCCTGCCATTGCTCCAGCCAAGGATCGCTCTAATAAAGAAAAGAAGAATATTAAAAGCACCGAGCAAGTAAAACTGGCAAAAGTTAAAAGGTCGAAAAACGACAATTTAAATAAGAAACCCGAAAAGAATTCTAATGCCAAGAAAGGTTAGTTACACTCAACGTTTTTTTATTGTTTTAAACTATTGAGCAGAAATTAGTATTCTTATACATTTTAAGATGAAAAAGTCCAATTATTTAGATTTTATCGAGAACACTGTTTTAAAATACTGACTTTTGTATAACTACTTATAAAATTTCATAATAAACGAATCATAAGATATGGCGATACATTAATTTGTGTTTTTCTTTTCTTTCTTTTAGATACAGCAGGTGAAGAAACTGGCGAGTCGAGACCTGTTAGTAACGGTGTAACATCAAAAATAGCGAATAATACAGCGCATAATTTAAAAACATCAAAGATTGATAGCGAGTCTACAGATATTGCACAATCTGAGTTTAAATCGAAGAAAGATCATACCAAGTCTGATAAACCATTAAAACATAAACAAAATGATGCAGTCAGCAATGTTAAATCCAAACACTCACTGCAGAATGAAAAAAATACATCTTTTGGAAATAATAAGGTTGTCGTCGAAAGTGCAAAAGCAAAAAAAAAGTCTAAAAAAACCAAACAACCCAATTTAGTCGTAACAGACATTCTTAAAACTGATAAAATTGTAAAATCGAAGCAACTTCAGGCCAGTACTCAGTTCTTGGTCAGCGATATCTTGACAACTGATCCTATTAATAATAGTGAAATCAAGAACGAGATTCAAAGCAACGGTACAAAGCGCAAGCTTAACAAGGTAGCAGCTAAGAGTTCAAAGAAACGTGCAAAGAAAACGTTAGGCACAGCAAATGGAAAAGCACAACCGGCTCAAAAAGTAAATTCTCAGAAATTTATGGCAGAAATAAAGAAAAGCATTGAGGCAGAGGACAAGGATATTGATGCTTCAATCTCGTCAGACAGCGATGCAGACAGTTATATCGATGGTTTCTTCTCTGATGATGATGAAACTACAACGGGAACTTTAGATGCAGTAAACGGAAAAGCTTCATCGGCCAAAAAAGTGTCCGCTCCGAAATTCATGGCTGCCATTAAGAAAAACATTGAGACTGAGAAACCTTCCGACAGCGATGCAGAGAGTTATGATTCCTATTCAGGTGACGAGCCAGCCTATGATATTTCGAATACCAGTGATGATTCCAATTCAGGTGACGAGGATTCCAATCTGATAGATGTCCAATCAATTATGAGAGGACTTGTTACCGATGACCAGGACTACAGTAATGACAGTGAACAAAACTATGATGAACTGTGCGAAGAAATGGACAACTATTCTCAGTCGGGAAATTCGAGTGATGATGCCGAGTCCACAGCTAGTGATTACGAGAACGACACGAATACCGATGGTCATGTACTTGGATCGGAATTAGTGAAATTCGTTCCAGAAGATGATGACGAGAATGTAGATGAGTACGATGATGGTGAAGAGTATGACAGTGATGAAGAGTACGAAGACGGATATGGTTATGATTTTGATTCTGAATGCGAAGAAGAGGAATACAGTGATGATGGTTATGATCAATACTCTAATGATGAATGTTGCAGTGATCACAGTCATGATCATGACGATTTTGATGATGGTGAGAACAGTGACTACGATGAAGATGAAGATTCATACGGCAGTTTGGGTTCACCGATCAGTGTAAATTCCAATTCATACGAGGAAACAGATTACTCACAAGAATCTGGCAGTGATGAAGAGGAGGATGCTAGTGACTTTGAGAGGTTCATGAACGATTCTTACGAAGAAGACTCTATGGATGAAAGCTACGAAGGTAAGTCTTAATAAATGTCTAGATAAATTCTTTGAATTCTAAATAAAAACTGTTCACAGATGAAAACGACGACCTCTACATTGGACGCGGTCAAGCAAATATCTATGAGGTTAACGATAATCATAATATATCGTTTGGCAGTGAACCAGAAATCTGTGACTATTTCTCAGATGAAAGTTGTCCGGAACTTGTGCCAATACCAGAAAATGTTCCTTTGCAAACACGTAATGGTGATATAGCTGAAAATATGCGTACTCCATGGATTGTTAAGGCTTCAGCTGATTACGTATGGAAAGAGTGCCCATTGTCCACGTCTGTTCTAGATGAAAGCATTCCGAGTAAATCAGCATTTGCAGAACTACATGTAGATTTATCAAATACTACAGTGACAGCTGTGGAAATGAATCCAAGCAGTTGCGACGAAGAGGGATCAGATGCTGATGAACCGATGGAAGTGGACGAATGCGATGTTGAAGAGAATGAATCGGAGGTGGAAGCAGAGGAAGTAGTTGAAGCAGATGAACATGAAGCTGAAGAAGATGAAGCTGAAGAAAGTGAAGCAGAATCTGAGGAATCAATCGCACCGACTGAACCGGACGAGGCAGATGAACCAAACGCCTGTGGTCCTCGTTTCTTCAACTCCCTAAACTCTCGTCAGGTTCTTATGGTCCTCAAAGATACCGTATACTTCCACGGTGTACTCAGCTTACGTTTACTCGCCGGAAATGCACGTGTCTTTAGCTACGAATTAAAACCAAATCTTGTAGTCATTGCGAACTCACCACGTGGTCACAGTTTTGTATCCTTAACGCCATCACAACAAAATCAACGTTCTACAGCCACGTCCGAAGTTGAGCGTCAAATTGATTTCCTCAAACCAAATTTCCTGCTAGTCGACATTATGGAAGCACTTGTTACATTCGATGTCCAGACCGATGCACTGATACTTTTGGAACGTGATACCAGCAATAAAAGCATTAATATTATCGATAAGTATATGCGTCAGGCTGTGTTCCCAAACATCAATTCGTTTAACAGTAATCGATCGAACTACAGTACAGAATTCATCTTGCACTCTCAGTTCTATGTGCAGACTAAGAAAGGTCTGTGCATTAGCCCACAGTGGGATGCGATAAAAACGACGAGTACCAGTAAAACTATGGTTATCGGTGGCAAGGGCGTTGGAAAGTCTACGCTTGTTCGTCATCTAATCAATTCGAATCTATCGTCATTCCGAAAGATTCTGCTAATCGATCTGGACATTGGTCAGCCAGAGATGTTTGTTCCTCAAACGGTCAGTGCTACACTACTGACCAAGCCAATTCTTGGACCTGGTTATCTGTTAAATCAGCCACCGAAAAAGGCTTTCCTATTTGGTGACATAAACGTACTGCTGTCTCCGATTAAATACTTAAAATGTGTGCTACAGCTATTGAAATTCTGTCAGGAACAAAAAGAGTTTGAGAACATTCCGTGGATTGTAAATACAATGGGTTATAATCGAGGTTTCGGCTTGGAACTGGTTGCAGCAATTCTAAAAGTACTGAATCCTACAAATCTTGTTCAAATTCAGGGTCATCGAGAAGTTGAGAACTTTGATCGTATATTGAGTTCTGATCAGGTTAACTCCTTTAAATTTAATATATTTGAAAATGAAATAAGTTCGTTCGAGACGAAATGTCGATATAAACTACATGTCTTCGATACGATGATGAAGCGTCACGGTGAACGAACAAATGAGTGGGACATTTCAGCGAAAGATCTGCGATTCGCTATGATTTTGTCCAAGTTGGGCAATATTCTGCGTGGAAATGCTGAATGGATAACAGATGTTAAGCCATTCTGGTGAGTTGACTTGGAATCCTTTAAAAAATCAATATTAATACATATTTTTTTCTTTTATATTTAGTGCTAATCTTTCGGATCTCAAAATTGTCGTGTCTAGCGAGGATAATATAAACAAAGAACTATACCCGTCATTGATCAATGCCAATCTGGTGTATTTATGCCGAAAGAATAAAAGTAGTACAGAATCCACAGAGGAGTCCACTGATATACTGGAAACCTTCGGAATCGGTGAGAATACTTTTAAATTGTCCATGTAATGTAATGTGTACTAAATACTATGTTTTCAGGTATTGTTCGAGCCGTTGATGTTGTTGCCGACAAAGTCTATTTACTCTCTTCCATTCCACCGGAAGAACTGCAACACGTCAATGCTTTGGCCATTTGTAATATACCGTTACCCACATCCCTGGTACTCAATCAAAGCAGTCGCGTCAAAGGAGCCGCTCCCTATGTGTACAATACTGATGCATTTGTGGGTTCTAAGCAAATCGTTCCAATCAGCTATAGACCCGAGAAGTTTATGTCAAATAAACACGTAAAATTAGTTGATTAAAATATTATTGATGTTTTAATGTGTTCATTTGAGCTGTATAATAAATCAAATCATAATAATGTATATATATATATATATATATATAAGAATAAAATGAGAGCCAAACAACATCGTATGACTTCTTTTGGCCCACCTGTACCTTTCGTTTTTAAATCATTTACAATAATACAATAAATTCAAAAAAGGTATTACAAATAATATATGTTACTTTAATT
>JANSTU010050755.1:0-21415 GCA_027564075.1 Bolitophila hybrida
AACATATACACACGCACCCTGTATAGAACAATAAGTGTATGATGACGTTGATGATTCACGATTCCAAATATAAAAAAAAAAAATAGCAAGATAGATCTCGGTACATAGAGATATCTCAAAAATATGCGCAAATTAAGACTCCTAACCATCGGGGATGTGTTGTGAGTGTTAGAGCACAGTAGCTCCAATAGGAGGAGGCACATTAGCATGACCTGAACACTCGTGTGAACCCGTAATGGTCAATGAATCCGCTGTGCGGCATCGCACACTGGTCCTCTGTCCCACAAGGGATTAAAGGATCCAATGAGAGTATAAGGTTTCTGGCCGGAATGTTACCACAGACAACTTTTTCACTTCATTGACTTTGCTAAATTATCTCCAGGGCAATGGAATTACATTGCTTGGGACGCTTCGGAAGAAAAAAAAAGTATATCCCGAAGTCTATGCAATCATCAAAAAAGCGCGAAATCAATTCCACGATGTTATAATCCAGCGAGTGCACGATTATAACGTAGGAACACTGACACACTGACAACTCGAATTTATTTTGTGAAAACGGAGCATACTCGGTGCGAAAATTGGAAATACTATACTTCCACCTCCACAACCAATTTGCGAACGAAATAGCAGCGGACATTTGAATGTGAATGCAAGAAATGTAATAATGATGATCGAAGTTTGCGTTTCGCACATAGTTCACCTACTCCGGTCATTTGCTTGGACTGCATTACTAAAAAATAATTCTAATAAATAATAACAAATAATATATGGTCGAATGTCATACAGCCGAATGGGCCGATTAGCCGAATGTCGTTTAGCCGAATGTGTCATTTTGCCGTATGGTCGTTTAGCCAAATGGTCGTTTTGCCGAATGGGCCGTTTGGCCTAATGGTCATTTAGCCGAATAGGGCGTTTAGCCGAATGGTCGTTTAGACGAATGACCCATTTGGCTGCTAAAGGATTTGTTTGTGCAGATGTAAACAAATGGCCGACGTTGTTTATATGCAGATTATGTTCTGTTATGTAAATGTGCTGCAAAAATCATTCAACAAACGATTACATGTTGTGTTAAGTGCGAATTAACGAAATCGACTTCATTATCTTAACTTTATCTTTTATATTCGACTAAACGGCCATTCGTCTAACCGACCATTCGGCGAAATGAACCTTTGGCTAAACGGCACATTCGGCTAAACAGCTCATTTGGCTAAACGGAACGGAACGGAAAATCGGCTAAACTGCCAATTCGGATAAACGGCTTATTCGGCCAAATGTCTCATTCGGCTAAACGGCATTCGGCCAAAAAACATTCGGCGAAACTGCTTTTATTCGGTTAAATGGCTCATTCGGCTCATGGCTCAAAACGGAGGCCCGTCAGATGCGCATCGCTACAATGCTCACTCATCAAGACTCGGGGGTGCTAGCCAATTAAATATTGTCATAAACTGATTGCATGTTAGCAATTGACAGTTTTCAAGAGTTTTGTAATTTTCATTGTTTTCTTTGATTGTTAATTATTCAAGCGTGCGCCCTCTGTTGACCACCTCTACACCAGAACGAAAACGTTGAAACCATGAACGATGAATACAACTAGAACTTAGCGCTTGCAACGACATCTAGCGAAAATACCGCAAGGCTTTTTTGACATTTTTTATATATATGTCAGTCAAAATGGATACTGCCGTTTGGTGTACTCGCATCGATCGCATAAATTATATTTCACATAAAAAATATGCAAAAAATAGTAGATTGCACAAAATGTTAGATAATTCTAATAAATCTAGGTACAATTTAGGAACTAACTATTAGGTAATATTGGCAGTTTTTAGATTTTCTCCATTGGCTCTTTGCACGGTTTTTTATTTTTATTTTATTATTATTACTGGCACTGCGTGCAACTTTGGCGACTTTTTTGTGCAAATTTTACAAAAATGTTTTACGTTTTAGCTTTGCCAAAAAAAAACACTGAATTATCAATTGTACACATAGTTCTGTATTTGCTTAATAAAAACTTTAACCTATTACAATAAAAAGGCATGCAGCATTTTCTCTCGATAGGTACGGAACTCACCTGCTCAGCACAACGTACTAAATGGCTGCAGGGGTGTTATATATATTTTTTTACAAACATTTGTATAATGTATATATACTGTCGTATTAAAATATTTGTTTTTTTTTATCGAATGGTTGCACTAGCCCATAATTAAAATGCTATATACTGTTTAGATAATAAAAAATGCCATTGGTGGTTATATGCTTAATTCTAAATATAGTTTTGAATCAGGGATTATTGAATATCGAATAGTAAAATATTATAAACTAAATTATAACTAAAACAGGAAATACTAAATAGTTAGGTATATTATTATTAAAACGAGAGAACTTTGGCTAGAATATACGCGCGGTGTATATGTTTTGCTGCTGGTCTACTAAGGACTACACCCACAGCACCTTTAGGGACTCATCGTTGGTGAATGTGGACAGATTGCGCTTGGGCGGAATTGGTGGTGCAGAGTTCCAGCGTCGATGTACAATTGGCAAGGGAGGGTCTGTTTTCAGTGTACTATCTTCGGCTATCGTACTGTAGGTACATTCAGTAGATGATCGCTCTGAACTGGTCGTACTACTCATAAGCGGTAGTCCGATCTCCTGGAAGGAATTCATGGAGCTAAAACCACTTTCGTCGTCAACCGAACTGGCTGCTGACTTGACGAGATTCTTTCGAATGCCAGTTATATTCTGTGAGGGCAGATGACAGAAGACAGGTGTTGGCAGTGTTGTCTCCTCGTCGGTTTCATTGTGAGACGATGATGTGGAGTGAACGGAATCGTCTGTACTGCTCTGAATAGATAGACGACTTTCACGAGAGTGGAGCTTTCTTTGTAGCGAAGGACATGTGTTGTTTTTGTTGTTGTAGTGATGAGGAAGTTTCGTGTTGCGCAGTAGGGATTTGTTGGACTCACTGAGAATCGGATCCTTGAGGCTCAGTAGATTTTGGGCAGTACGTAATAATCGAAAGGCTTCCTGTGACAGTTTTTCGGGATCCATGTCCGCGTGTTCTTTAATTGTTGTGATTGAGTTCATCGGTGATCGACGCCTGAAACAAAAAAAATAAAACACAGAATTAGAAACAGTGCTTTTAGTCTATTTCTATTAAGTTAAATACTTTTGTGATAAGCGAGCACGCAATCAGGTTGTCAGATGGCTGACTGTTGTGAAACACGCGATTTCCATTAACTATATATTTTCTACGTTTCTTTATTGTACGACGGTTTTGTTGATGCAATCCGAAATGCATGGCCCCGATTTATGAAATCCTCATATCATAGATTCCACGACTGTAAAATTTACAAAATGAAAAACATACATAGAAACCAGCGCACCACACTAGTTTATTTCGGTTGGCGGAAAAGTATTTGTGGCGGAATGTGTCGAAATATCGCATGCGATGTGCCCTACGCTCTTATAGAGGTGATTTGCAGTGCATATATAAACACACAAATTATTTCCACTCATTCCACACATGCATAAGTTGTCGGCGCAGTTTTCTCCGTTTTTCCGTCAGCCATTTATTCTGAATGGGAAAATTAGCATATAACACGTCGCGAATTCCATTCTATTTTCGGGGGCAGACAAGTTCATTTTCGTGAGCGCATATGTAATTATTTAAATCACACACTGGATCAAGATTTGCATGTACAGAAAGGTAGAATTAATTTTATATTATATAGAAATTATGTGACAATAAATTGAGCGGTTGTGGGCGGCAGCGATTTATTTCGAATGAATATATTCAATTATCAGATTGATGTGGAGCTAATTTATGCGCGCGGTTAAGCAGCAGTAGCACGACGTGAAGACTGCAGCCAGCACTGACCGGGGGGGGCAATAATCGCGATTTATAACGGCTCATAAGTCTAATATAAAAAAACCCACACCTATGTGTTACATTTTTTTCATGGTCAGCAAGTTTATGTGTATATATTTCATTGAACCTTACCACGTAAAGTCCCGGAAGTTCGAGTAGGAACTGGCAACTGACGAATCATCGTGGTCCATGGCAGCATTCAGCTTGGCAGACATTGTGCTGGTCCGTGTTCTCGTCTTATTGTTCTCGTGCTCGTTACCGTACACGTGACTAACGCTCTTCGATCTTGAGATCTGTGTGGTCTGCAGAGCGTCCATACTATGATGACACCGTTCCAGAAATCGAACCACCTCCTCCATAACAGCATGATACATCTGGCGACTGGATTCCACCTTCAAAAGAACAATAAAGAACAACAATTAATTAGAGTGATTTACAAGACGATTGTCAACGATATGTGCGTGGGCGTTTAATAAATATATATAGTATAAACAGACAATTACAAGCTCGCATCATGGCCATAGGAAACGATCGTTTCCTTTTGTAAGACATTTTACTTACAATCACCATTAAGAACCACGTAATATTCCGAGCAGATCGTGGCGTCGATTTAAAGATTTCGCAATGCACGCATTTTATATTATTATTGTATGTGTAGTTTTTTTTTTTAATTACAATGGTTTGTATATCATGTACCTAAGCGCGCACGCGTTACACCTGCTTGCATCCATCAGTGACGTGTACATAATATATAGTGTATTTATTATATACACATATATGAACTGCGCAATGCTGCTGCTGGTTTATGTCAAAGCATGGGCAGGGCTGCGGAGCGGAACACCACCGCCGTGCATATGTACAAATCTGGTATAAACGGTGGTCTCTCTGTTGGAACATCGTGGGCACATAGCGCCCGATCCAAACAGCCTACACTCAATGTATAGTTATTATATTCATCTCCGCGACGAGAATTCCAGATCGCATTGATAGGGAACATATATAATGGCATCAGAGGATTTGTTAGGCGTGACGTCGCGTCGCATCACGATGACGCATAACTATTATATTATTTCGTCAGATGGAAATATTTTTATAAAAATATTACGTTTTTAGTGCCCTTTAAATTTGTATAGTATTTATAAATCATCAAAGATAATTTAATTTTATTATTTGAGGTCATTGTTGGACCCTTTCTCCAGTAAATAACATTGAATATATTAACTCATTTGTGAATAATCATGGCAATTAGGGTTACTTATGAAATCCCGTGTTAAATATAAATTAATTGAAAATAATATTTAAAAAACTTAACTATAGGACAGCTTCTCAAAAGAGAAATTCTAACCGATACCAAAAATTCATTATATGAAAAAAGTACATTACGACCACTTCCTTTTTAATATTTCTTCAGGAAATAATATCAATTTGAAAACACGATATAAAGTGATGGCGGATCATGGCTTAAGGAAAACAACCCTGGAGATGGAGGGTTGGTGGACATATGACTAACTCTTTTTTGAAAACATCCTTTGTGGATTGCAAGGCGCCAACTTCTTACTTTATGCATCTCCCATAAATAAATGTATATGACACTTTTTTCTCCCCATCTCCCATCAGGGATAACCATTTTTTTTTAAATCGACAACCGTATTTTTTTTTTATTTCGTATTCTCGTTCCTAAAGGGTTATTTTCGCCAAGTTGGTTATTTTAGCTTTTTTGTCTTTTTTAAATGGTTCAGAGTTTTCTGACTTACGTATTTTTATTTTGATGAGTTCAATATTTTTTCAAATAAAATAAAAATCTTGTAATTTGGATATTAAAAATTATATTTAGTGACTTTTTTTGTAATTAAAAAAATACATTCAAAGTCGAGAAATCTTGAATTTATAGATTTGTATTTTTGCTGGAAAATCGGGGTTTTTAATTATTATCGATTGTTATCGTTAAAAATTGACAAATTTTCGATCTTTATTTAAAAATTGACGATTTTAAAAAAAGTTTTTTTATTTATATTTTTTTTTTTATAATTTTTATGATCCCGTTATGTTTTTAAAATATATATATTAAATGGTACAAACGTTTGTCCGTTAAAAAAGACAGAAAATTATTTTATAACCTTCTACAAATTTACGGATTTGAATTCAAAATTGATTTTTCAAATTCGGAATTTTATTTAAAAACACAAACATCTATTTTTGGTAATAATATTTTTTTATGTTCTTTAACTATAATTTAAGTTTATTTCATACATAAATACATATTTTATCGATTATTATTAACAATTAATTTTAGATTTCAGATACCTTATATTTACTTTACTCTTATGATCACAGATTTAGATTTACTCATTATAATATAAAAAATTTCGTTTTTATTTCGAAAATACTATTCAATTTTAAAAAATTCACAGATACCTTATTATTCTAACCGACAAATTGACGTTTACGATTTCTACCGTCTAATTCCACAATTTTGGTTTTTTATATATATAGACGAATCTAAATTATAATATTATTGTAAATATATATATTTAACGTAAAATAAATGAAAAAATAAATTCAAAAATTTTGATTTTTTGCAAAATTGCACTTTTTGGTGCGGGGCTTGAACAAAAATTATCTACAAAATGATCAAATTTTGTCCTTGATCATTTTGTAGTACTACCTTTTTTGGGGCTAAAACCCCTTGAAGTCATAATAAAAAAATATTATAATCATTACATTGTACCCCTATCTCCCCAAAAAGGAGTTATAAAAATGGTAAAGAAAAGTTGGTAAAATTAAAAAAAATTAAAAAAGCTACGAATTATTCAAAAAATTTCCCTGATAAATTGGTAGTACTACGTTTTTGGGGCTAAAACCCCTATCATCCTTTTAAGGGGGTTTTATGTTTGTATGAAACTTTATTATTTGAAGTCATAATAAAAAATGTTATAAAATGATTTTTTAATCATTACATTGTCCCCTATCTCTCCAAAAAGGAGTTATAAAAATGGTAAAAATATTGGTAATATAAAATTTTAAAAAATTAAAAAAGCTACGAATTATTCAAATTTTTTCCCTGATAAATTGGTAGTACTATGTTTTTGGGACTGAAACCCGTAAAACCATTTAAAGGAAATTTAAATTTTGTATGAAACTATTTTATTTAAAACATATTTTTTGTATGATTTTAGGGTGTTGGGGATTTTACACCCAAAAACCTATTACTACAGATTAATCAGAGAAGAAATTTGAACATTTCGAAGATTTTTTTTTAGTAGAAACTATTTGACTACCTCCTTTTGACCTTTTTTATAACTCCTTTTTGGGGAGATAGGGCTGAAATGTAATGATGCACTTGTATAAAAAAAACATATTTTTTTTATATTATTTTTTAAAAGGGTGATAGGGGTTATTGCCCTAAAAACTTAGTCATCATTTTGTAGATCAATGAGAATATGTGATGCTTTATGCTACGCCCCATAAAGTTCAATTCAGCTGGATTTTGTAGGAAAACATGAGGACTCTAAATTTTTACCCTAAAAATGTGTATGTAAAGTTATAATTGACGAAACTCCATTTTTATGTCTTATTTTTTTTGATGGATCTCAATTTTTACCGTACAAATCGACGGATCTCATTTTTTACCGTACAAATTGACGGATCTCATATTTTTACCGTTAAAATTAACGGATCTCATATTTTTAACGTTAAGAATAGCATTTTTAACATTAAATATACGGATCTAGAATTTATATCGGTTAAAATGCATGTATTTCCCATAAAAACTGATGTATCAAAACTTAAACTGATAAACTGATAACTAACTGAAGTATAAAAACTTTAACTTAACAAGCTTCGTTAAATCCTTTATTGTGAATATGGTAAATACAAAAAGCACTTGTACGAAACCATGAAATTGAAAAACGGAAGCCACAAATGATTACACAAAAATACATTAAATGGCAATTACAAAAATAATCATACAAAGTAATAAAATTTAAATGGTCTTAATACAATAAAACAGGAATTCCTGCTTCCCTCTATATAAAACCGATTTGCTGATGATGCGCACAAAAAACTACCATTCCGCCACACACACACATCGATCTTCATTAGCATATCCGATAGCAATTAAATGCAATGAATGTAAATATAATTTCAATAAAAAGAAACATACCTGCTTCAATTGCCATTGCAGCGTGTCCACTTGCGTTTGCAGAATCACTTCCTCCACGCTGCCATTGCCAACGCCTCCGGTCTCACCAGCAGTGCATCCACCAAGTAGTAGTTCATCGGAAATCATGTTTCTTTCGCCACCATTGCTGCTGCCTATCAGCCGGCGATTGTCTTCGATCAGACTTTGGCATTGCTGCAATAAAAAAAATAAATAATAAATAAAATCAGTTTATGCGAATATTTCTACTGCTATAGTTTGATGCGTTACATAAATTATATATGCGGCTTGATTAAGTGAACAGTTAAACACGTCACTACTGGTCGCTTCGGTGATTTATGGTACGTTAATTGTACGCAACTCCGCGGGAGCCCATATTTAAACAAGTCGTAAAAAACACAGGTGCGCGCATGTTTGCGTTGATGTATATAATTTAAGTGATGGGAACATAGCGGTGTATTGAAGGTTAATAATTTGGAAAAGATTTAAGGTGTGAATTCTGTTTACATTAGAAATATAATATTTTTGCGAGTTAGCCAAATTTATATATTGTTGAATTGGTTAGATTAAAAATTGTAAATCATAAATTTGACCGTGAGACATTTAATATATTTTTCTGTACTGCACAAAATTTAACTGCCATATGGCACAAGGACATAACTATATCAAATACCATTCGGTTGTGATCTGCAGTTTTTGCTACGGACTCCCGATGGCGTTGGCGCAATAATTCTGTAATAATAAACTTATTGCGCGTGAGTGCGTTGCGCATGCGCAAACACAGCACGATCATTCTGTATGAACTCGAAATAAATCTTTGGAATTTTTGCGTGCGCTTGTTCTATTATTTTTTTTATATTCGCGGTCTCTCGCATATGTTTTCTGAGCACCGCAAAAAAAAAACGATCTTAGCACTAGTATAACTCAATCTCGATCGCAGCATTATCTGTTTAGCAGACCGAGCGTATTACGTGTATATACAATTTTACATATTTTTTATATATACGAGTATATATATACAAAACATACGTACTCTAAGCTCGAGTCAGCCGACGCAGAGTGGCGCGTTGCGCTTCAGTAAATATGTGGGTTTATGATGAAAACTCACAAAAAAATATGATTATAAGCGCTATTCTGGGAGCAATTGCGAGCAAACGATTTGTACGTTGTTATTTTCAGATTTTTGTAACGATTTAATTATATAATTGCTGGTTTCTGTGAATTATACACATTAGACCGAAAGATATACGCAAAATTTCGAATGCGCTAACGACTTTTATTGTTTTTACATATAATGTTGAGGTCATGACCGATCGCATTATTATATTATTTATAGACTTTTCTAGCGGATTCTCTAAAAAAAAACACAGATTTGATTCTATATGCGGATGAAACTGTGTCAATGCCGCGATTAATTCTTATGTGCGGTCTGTTGAACTCATTGATGGGCGATAATTTTATGCCAGCGAATGGATAATTCATATACAATTTTTCGAGTGCGATGATAAATGACTTAATCAAGGTTATATGCTGTGTAAGGGACAATCATAAATTTTACCAGTGCCTGGTCGTTCATCACGAGTTGCATTGCAACACTCTTTATAGATGCATTCCAGCCGCAAATGCACCGGAAATTTTATTCTTGCACAAGAGTCACACGTCGCATTGTCTTGTGTCTCAGCGACAATAAGATTTGTTTCACACACAAAGAATGTGTACTTAAGACGTAAGATTTACACTTCACAGACATTATATACATATGCATCACGCAGTTGTCTACTGAGATAAGCTCTCGTGCGCAGTTGACATAGATTCTGCGCGTGGCGTCTTTTGTGACAATCAAACAAAACAAAAAAAAAGTACTGTAGTTGCTCAAAATGCGTTCTTTTCAATAGACTATTCAATATTATGTATGTTTAAGGAATTCTGCATAAGTTATTATACAATATTTATTATACAACATTATTTAGTAAAATTATCACTTTTATCGTGAGAGTTTCACGCATTCGCATACTTCAAACAATCAATCTTATATGTAAATAAGGTCGTTGACACCATATTGAGCTTTAAATTATTAGATTTATGCCATAACTTACATGTTAGTTTTGGTTTTGGGTGTTGAAGGATTTGAATAGCTTTGACATGGTTTTTTGTTTACAAAACTCAATAATTTATAGCTTTGTAATAAATTAATTTTAGTTTGAAGTTCCAAATCATTTGATTTGTTTTATATTTTCTCCTTCGAATCCCGCGGACTTTTATTGCTCGTGCTATAATCTCGCGGTCTTACGTTAAGTTTTTCGAACTTCAATTTGAATCAATTGAATTTTAAATTTAGTTAGCTTTAACAGAATTGTCCAGTTGACACGTGGATTTTTTTTCCAACATTCGATGTTTCCCGTAATTAATTAATAACAATATATCATAGATTTTCAATCACCGGAATTTTCAATACAATTCGCCAGATTCTACTACCAGTTTTACATGGTGTAATCAAAAAATGAGGTGATATTGTTTATAAAATGAAAAAAATGAAAAAAGTCTTATATATACTTAAAATCAATTTCATCAAATTCAATGCAAATCCTCGAAATAGTGAGAAAAGTCGTTTTAGGGATGGCCTTCAATACCTTGTTCGATTCGGTTTTTATATCCTCAATCTTTTTCAAACAGTGTCGCCGGAGCGGTCTTATGAACAGGCAGAATTCATACAATACTAGATTGGAATTACAAAATGATCTCGAAGAACCAATGCAGTGAGGGACGGCGCATTATCAAAAATCAAGTCTCATAAACTGTAATGAATCATGAACTCACAAATCATTGATTCACAGACGTCAAGGCGAACCAGTTTTTCTAAAAAAAATAGTTTTTTTGAAATCAATCGATGACACGTTGGAAGCATAAAAGCTCTTTTAAAATGGTTTGTGTTGTCATGATTTCAAAATCATGCGAAGTTGCAAGCATTTTTCTCTGCCACGTAGCTCATTCCCTTCTATATTGGTTAAATTGTAGCATTAGATGAAAATCATAGGCGGATTGATAGGGCTCATTTCATCGTTTGATCGCTTCTTCTGGGGCTTGATGAACGCCGGATGACTGGTTTTTCGACCCAGTAATGTGTCCGGGTCAGCTTTCAATTCACAAATCAAGTTCTCAACCACCGCAGGGTCTCATTTAATGTACGCCAAACAGGTAACCGTAGAATTATTTAAGACCCATACTAAGAAACCAGGTACGGCTTTTGGATTATTACAATCCCTGGAAAATATATACAATATATTCCATACAGGATACTGTGGGCTTAGTAAGCAAGATACCCCCAATCTTCTGGGTCAAATTGATAAGATGCCTGAGTTTGTACTGTTTAAGTATTCCACGACCTGTTTAGCATTGAAAACTAGATCGAGTTTAGTCGGGATGGTGTGAAAAATCTTTTCAATGTGCATTATCAACCCAATAGAGATGTATGCATACAATTAGCCAAAAATTAGATAAAAGTTAGGGTATAAATTTTGAAAAACACCCACCCCTCTCATGCAAAAAAGAGCCATATTGCAAAAAGATGGCAAATTAGTTAAAAAATAAATAATAAATAATTGTTTGAGTTGACAAAAGACATAGATTAGGCATTACATATCACTTGAAATTAACAGTTTCGGAATTATAGACGCGAGCATCGAACCGAAATGGTCCATGTAACGAACGTCGAACATGGATAAGAAGCAACGATCGTGGACCAAGGGCTGAGCGACAACGATGGATATTCTCAGTTAAGAGAATATTTGTATAGCAAGGAGCATCTTAGTCTTTCTGTTCAGTCTCATAGGCAATCGAATCCCATTTCCTATAAAATAGACCCACATTTTTGTACTGATGCATGCATCGAAATCGAAAATCATTTTCGGACAGCTTAAACAGCTATGACAGGGTTTACAGACTACTGATCCATTTTCAAAATATGAGCACATTATTACAAATTTAGGTTTTCTGCTTAAACTTGTGATCATAGTATAGAGTTCACTTATATCAATCATTTAATCAAACCTCTTGAATGCAATTGTTTCTTTAAAATAACACGAAAGAGGTGGACTTAAGTTTATATGCCTAAATGAAAAAAAATCAGTTGATTGTGATTACAATAAAATTTTAGATTTTTGTTTTGTTTGTTTTCCTAATTGCATTATTCTTGTGTCAGAAATGAGGCATATCGCGATTTGTTGGTGAAACAGGAATTGGATATGTGTCCATCCATTACGCGGAAAGATCTTGGTTTGAGTGCTTACAAAATCCAACTCGTGCAAGAATTGACATCACACGATCTCCTAGCAAGGCGTAGATTAAGTCCAAAACAAGATTTCCGTTCATCCCGATTTTCATAAAATATTTTTGTTTAGGCTACGTCAATATACAAAACTGCCGATTTCGGAGTAAAGATACTCCTCAAGTGTATGTTCAGACACCGTTACATCCAGAAAAACTGACTGTTTGGTGTGCTTTATGGGCTGATGGAACCATTGGTCCGTACTTCTTTAAAAACGATGCTGGCCAGACCGTTATAGTCAATGGTGACCGCTATAGAACCATGATTACTGAATTTTTCGTTTCTCAATTGATCAACCATGATGTGCAGTTAAAAAGGTATTGAAAACTCCAGACCTCCAGATTATTAGATTTCGTCCAAGCAAGCCGTGGCGGATATATGTCAGAAATTATATTTAAATTATAATGCCAAAATATTATCTTTTGAATAAAATAAATTTTATAAATTCATTCTTGTTTTATTCCAATTCAAAGTTCTATATCTCTAAAAAAAAACCTTTACAGCCAAGAATAACATTTCGATTAATACCAAGATGATCGTATTTATGCAATCTAAAAATAAATCTTTCGCACGCTTTTAATGCACCATCAAGAACTGTAAGTTTTATATATAATTCTTTAATCATATTATATTATATATTTATACAGAGTTTATATTATAATTTTGTTGTTTGGATTTAAATTTAGGTTTTGTTCAATTTAAAAAAAAAATCTTAGTGTTTTTATGTTGTTAATAAGTAGTTTTTTAAGTTTATTGCGTCTTTTTCGTATGATTTGATTGTTTAAGTATGTTTGTTTATATTTTTTTATAGTTTTATATATATTGTTTTTATTTAATTCTGCTGAAAGTAAATCTCCCGTTACTATGTCTCCATAAGTGAGAATAGAAAGAGAAAGTAGAAGTATTGGAAACTACTTTAGAGCTTTAGAGTAACTGAACTTTTTTATTCAGATAAAATGTTTCGGATGGAATCGTAGTCCGGGGAAATGCGAAAAACACAAATTATTTTTTTTTAATGTTAATGGAGCTCATTACAAATTCTGATTTGGAAAGAAGAAATAGAAATCAATATACTTTTCATTTCAATGAAAGTATTATCAGGGAAAAAAGAAATGGCAGAAAATTCCTTGTCGAATTATGGGCATGATACTATTTCTTGGTGGAGGAGAGCAAATTTATTGAAGTACCAAATAACGTCAATTTTCTAGGAATTTTGGAACATATCATTAATTCTGATCCGATTATACACAAAGCATTTAGAAAAAGAGAGCATTTCTCAACACAAACGTTTGCAGTTGCACTACGTTTCGACTGATATTCAAAAGAATTCATCGAAAGTTGTGCGCAACATGTGATATGTGAATTCGGTCATATTGAATGAGTGAAAAAATACTTTGAACTGAACTGTCAAATACTTCGCAATTATCGTCGATGCGACCCATCTGAAGTATTGTCCAACAAATTCTATTTGTTTTGCGGTATGCGGTCTTATTTTAATATTTTATGTACAAGTGCAAAACGTTGGGAAATTCAAAAAAAAGTTCCTGTTTTTTAAACCATTTGCAAATAATTACGAAGAGCTGAAATTTGAGTTTAAGACGATGTCTTGGATTTGGTCCAAAATTTTGACCGCTATAAAGCCAGAGACGGCAGAAGAAAATGCGGATGAAAAATATCAACTTGCCACGTATCAAAGCACATTTGGCAATGCAATTAGATTGTCATGTTCTTAGAAGGAAATTGGAAGGAAATTTGGTAGGTTGTTGTTGTAGTTGTAGTTGTAGTTTCAACACATTGGTATCGACCGCTGAGGTTGCTAGATATAACGCCACCAGAGTTTGAGGAGAAAGTAATACGTTAGTTTGCGACAAAAGACGGAATGTGAAACTATGTCAAAAGCTATCGAACAGTCTAACATAAGTATTAATGATCTTGGGAACGGGTGTTGCTTTTTTCCAAGACTTAGGAAAAGTATAGAAGAAGTTATGATATGTAGAATCAACAGGACAATAATTGGAAGCAGCATTTTTTGAAATGTAATAGGGATATGGTCTAGTCCAATGGATTTTGAAGTAACTTTAGAAAGCGCAAAGTTGAAATAACCGCGATTTTGTTTCCAGGCTTGTTTAGAAATGTCTTGAAAGTCTAGATCTAGATGTTATTGGTGTTGCAGTTTTAAAATTTCGTGGATTGTTAGGGAATACAATTGGCAGAATCTCAATTAGCAGAATCACGATTGGCCGAATGTTACGATACGCCGAATAATACAATTAGCCGAAGCACATCGTGGAAAATAGAATTATCGTTTCGGAGAAGCCTTTTATAAGAAAATGTATATACTAAATTTAAATTAAAGTCAAGTACACGTAATTTTGAATCTCTAATTTTATAATTTTCCAAATTTTGCATTGTTTTAAATCAGAAATGTCCGAAGTCTAAACTCAACCTCGACCCTGACTTACTAGCGTGGAATATGACAGTTTATTGGAAATTTACTGTTATAAATATTTGTTAAAATTACGGAAATCAGATTTACCCGTTAAAATGCACATGACGACAGGTGACGTTGTTGAGAGAAGTTGACTTTACCGTCGTGTACTGCAATCGGAGCAACGACACAATACTATTTTTCAGACAGATTCATAGTTTAGGTTTCGAGTGTCTCGATAAAATGAAAAAATATCAATCAATATAATAACCTTTTTTATTTTTGGATAAAAAAACTTACTAAGAAATTAAAACGAAGTTTTATACTATCTAAGGGGACCTGTCATCTTCTAAGACATCCGTGGATATCTGAACTTTAAGTCTGATTTTTTGATTTGATCGAGTGGAACGGTATTTTGGGATTCTCATGGTTTTTCACCACATTCATCCTGAATTGTCGCTGCCAAAATGCATTATCTATCTATTGTTACGAATTACTGCAGTACCCACCCACTCGATAGGGCTCCATGTAGACTATTCTATTATGTGCAGTTGGTGGTATAAAGGTTGTAAAAAAGTCATTGATACTACCATAAGTCCTATAGGGGTTGATTAGTCATATAAGAGTCTTCCTTATGACTATATATAGGCGAAAGGTCGTAAAAAGGTTGTTTAAAATTTAATAAGACCTCTTAACGACTTTTAAAAATAACAGTTCTACGTGAGACTTAAAAACAAATTTTATGACCTAAGAATCTCGTTAGAAAAATATACAACTTCAATACGACTAATATGACCTTTTTTGTAATGGAATCATAATACTATCTAATGGTCGTTTAATCAACATAATTCAACATAATATATAATATAATTTTATACAAATTGAGAATATCAATGCTTAGTAAACTCTCCGCTTAAAAAACACTAATTTATATAATACTTAATACTTAGTAGTATTAAAGTCGTTAAAATTAGACTTTAAGACCCTTACCAACCGACGATTTTAGAGTCGTACAGACGTCTTTACCATGATGTTCGCCATTATGAAAAGAGGTTCAGGTGAAAAACACAGCTAGCATCGCTCATTCCAGAGTGACGTAACATTAAATGTAACATGTAAACAGAATTGTGATGACTGTTTTGAGCATTTTGATAACTGAATAATAATTTTCCAATTATTTTATTTTTTTTAAATTTATTTTTGTGGTCACGAGCGATAATTCTTCTGAAAACATTTCGTACGATCACACCAAAATAAGAAAAGTTTAGTTAAAAAAAAGTACAAGATTTTAAATTGAATAAAAAAAAACGTTTTCTTTCTTGATGTTTTTTTTTTTCTGAAATAGCAGAAATATGTTTTGCAATATTTTGTTAATTATATAATTTAACCAAACGGTAATTGGATTTTTTTAATATTTATTTTATAATTCTTATTTTAATGTAAAATCTCAATTTTACCCCAGAAAATGTTTCAATGCAGTTATCTACAAATGTCGCATTTTCAATATATTTTTTGTTAAAACTCTGATGGCATTAAAAACACTCCCTTTTATATGTAATTGTAATTGTAATAATCTATACATAAATCACTAATCACTAAATCGCTAATCAGCAAAAGTCACGATAACAATTACGTCTTGATTAAAGCTATTCAAACCATTCTTCAAATTTTCTCGCATTTTTATTTGAAGTCGTAATAAAAAAATAATGATTTTTTTTTTAAATACAAGTGCATCTTACATTTTACCACCATCTCCCAAATAAAATGTGCAAATCAGTTTTTTCTATTAAAAAGGATACACAAACTTTTTGAAAATGTCACATAGATTTTGATATATTTTCGGCCTTTTTTTCATCATTGTAAAATTTCCATTTCCCTAAAGAACATTGTTCGATATTTATAGTCATTTTCAACATTTGTTTAGTTTGATGACATTAAAAAAACTATACACTTTTTTTAATTGTATCTCTATAATATGAAAACTATACATAAATAACATTTTACTGATTTGTGAAATTCATTCAAAAAACAAATTTTGTCTTCACCATAGCGAATTTATCATCTCTTCACAATATAAACATTCTTGGCTTGTTTGCACAAGAGAACCTCTTCAAATTCGGCGATAAATTTCGGCAAGTACTGACACACTCGTAACCCAACGAATTACAATATTGTATAGCCTTCGCGCCATGTTTAGTTACTTTTTGTGGTTGAATTTGTGCTATATCGTGTCTCCATTGCATCGCAGATTAACTGTGGAGGAAAAGTGCGACTTTCTTAAAGCAGCTCGTCGAGCCAATCGGACGAATGATTAATTGTGAGCACTTCACGGTTATTTAATACATACACAGCGTGTCGCATGTCGCGTGGTTGCATTCTTTATGTGGAACATTATAACAATTTTATAGATGTATATACTCGTACTAATGTACTTGAGAGAGGTGCGCGCACAGACGTGATTATTATTAATACTGTCGTCGTGCACTTCTATGTTTGATATCAATATACGAGACGTCTTGAATAAATGTACACACATATGAACATTTGAATGTGTTTGTAATTGTACATAAGACGAGGGAAAATTAGAAAACGAAAGTACCGTACGGGCATTTATGAAAAATGCGCAGGTAGATATGGAAATTGTTGGAGTACGCGCTTAGTGTCTTCTTGTTGTTTTATATTGTGCGGTAATTCAAATCGACCGCAAATGCGAGTACTTCACATTTATATTGCTTCGCCTGAGTATGTAAATACATACAATAAGTTAGAGAGTGATTTTTTGTGCCAGGTGACCACCAACAACAAATCTTACCTGTATGCGATACAATAGAGCGGTTGAGTTCATGATGTTTGCTGTTTACAACTGTATTGTTTGAGGTTTTGTTTTGTAGTTCACTTTTGACTTTACAGTGTTTTTTGAGTTTATATAATTGGCTAAAATACAAAATATGTCTCCCAGATAAATTTGCATTTAAATTATCTGTTGTCGTTTATATCGAGGAACACGCACCCGCACCTAAAATAATTTAATAGCAATGTAGATGGGACTGCTAAACGTGACGCAGGAACTCGGCTTGGCAACGCACGACCGGAAAACACAACACAAAAACATTTATTAAACCACCACAAGCTTTAATTGAACTTATACATGACGCGCATGTGTGATAGCGGCTCTACTCGCGATTGTATACCACAGAACATGCAAATTAGCGTGGGAAAAGAACGAAACGAAAATTCTTATTTATCCGTTCACACATTCGATTGTAATTTCAGGTGGACAGTTATAAATTCACAGCAAATCGAATTTGTATTGAAACACTAATTACACACACATTAACAAATATTTAATCACTGTAATTTTGCAATTATTTCTGCACGAGCCTAGCGCTTAAACGATCTGATCGTCCCGAGCGATTCGGTTCAACTGAGACGCACACGTTCTGGTGTCCAATGTGTGAACGGACTTCAAAAACAGACCCGAAAAACATGTGTGTTCCGTTTATATATTATATAAATGCGTATTATTCTTTAAGAACTCGATCCGGACCGTACCTAACGTGACCTTATGTGAGTAACATGCGCACATTCAGGGTTCGCTGTGCATTTGGGATTTTATGCGCGGTATTGTTATATTTCGTAAGCATATGCTCTGGTATATAAGGTCTTATTACAGTCTACATGTTGTGATATATTACATATAACAGAATATTCTCGATTCTTTTGTAGAAAACTGGCTGAATGCTTCGGCCAAAATTGCCATCATTGTTTGCGAGTGCTGGGATTTGCATCGAGTTTATGTTTATTCGATGAAAAAGAGACAGAGTAAGAGTTATTAAAGAAACCAGTGCAATATGTCCTTTGGTGTGTTGGTAAGAGAGTATATAAGAATAAAATAAATATAGCGCCATATATTCATATTTTTTGTGCCAACCGTGATGATAGACTGCTGAACCTCTAATTTCACCCGAATCCATTTTACCCTTTTAACATACATAGATTTTCAAATTTCCTCCGTTTTAAATGGTTTGTGAAGTTTGAGTATTGAGATTTTATGGCTATTCGTATTTTTGAAGGTTTATGGAATGTGTGTTGTTTTAATTCAAACATACAGTTGCGTACTGGTTCTTGAAGGATGTGCGAGTCCTCGAAAATCATTCATACTGAGCAAAGTAATCACGTCTTTTTGAATATATAAATGTATCTACAATTTGATTTAAAGTTGTCCATATATTTTTTTTTTTGTAAGGTCACACCTTTTTTTGGAGCTGACATTTTCTCGCCATGGTCAAAAATATTGAAAAATGTAACTTTTTTATGTCTGCCATCCCGAATTTTGGGTGCAATGTATAATTGATACAAAAAATATAAATCAAAAAATATGTTTTTACAAAAATAAACCAAAATTGTAGAATAATCCCCAAATTGAAATTCCCAATTTCAGTATCCTCAAATTCAAAATCCACAATAAATGTTTAACCTAACCCAAACCTTAGAAATCCAATATTGATATAGACAATCCTTGCTTGAGAATGGCGTAAAGTATTCGCGATGCTGTTTTTGGAAAACAACGTTTGAGAATGAGGCTTATAGAGCGATGATTGATAAAATAATTTAAATAAATCCAAGATGCAAAACAGAATTTGGGACTTTTGTATTTGAAGGTTTGTATTTAGGAGAATTAAAAAAATAAAAATAAATTTAGCGGGTCTAAAACTCTGTTATATTAAGTCGCTTACCCACTCACAGGAAGAGCCAATTCACCTTCACCACTGGCTCCCTTCGCCATATAGGGGGTAAAGTTTTTTTTCAAATAAACTAAAACAGCATTTTAAGGGGGGTATTGAAGAGAGGAGGTAATATATATTTAATCAAATGAAAGGTATTCAACGTTTCTGTCATTTAACACTGGGTCTCCACGAGACAATTTTATGGCAAGACTTATGTAATGACATAAAAAAGTCGCGCGGACACAGCAAAAAGTCAAGACATAAAATACGTCTACGAAAAAGTTCGGAGGTGCAAAATCTACTTTCTAATAAGGTTTAAAAAGGATTGTTATGGGGAAATATCACAAGGTGCCAAATGATAGTATCTCACACACTGAGTAGGCAGTTTTCGACCAGAGACAGAGAGTCTCGCCTCCGGTACAGCTCTCGAATATCATCATGGCTTATCTCACGTGGTTCTGGCCAATAACTTTTGTGGTTAGCGATGATCTTCTGTAAGTTTTGATGTTTCTTCACTTATATATAAATTCCTTCGAAAAAGGTTGGACTATAGAACCTTTTTGACCTGTTCAAAAGCGTTTTGACAGCTTTTCATCCAATTCCAGTTGGTGTCAATTTTCAAGAGCTCGTCTAAAGAAGCGAATATCGGGTGGCGTGATCCCTATTAACAAAATAAATTGAAAAATCAGTTTTCTGCCGCTCCAGGCCTCAAGGGCGCTCGAAAATTATTTATTTTTTTTAGATCGCCTTTTTTGAAAAAACTCCTTCAAGGTTTTTGATTTCTGTTTTGGGGTTTGTGGTAGCCCACCTTCAATAACAAAATAGTCGCCTGTTTCTATCTCTATTTCTTTTCATCACACTCTCAACTTATTCTCTATATATTCCTCTCTCTTCATCTCTTTATTTCTTTCTTTCTCTATCTCTATTTAATTCTCTTTTTCAGTTATCTCTCTGTTACTGTCTTCCTCTATACTTTCCTCTGTCTCTTTATCTCACTTTTATATATTTCTAACCATACAGGAATACAGACATAATCTAACCAAAGCTGTCGAAGCCGGTTTTTCATAGTAAACAATGCCGATGCTTTAGGAGAGCGGAAATGGGATTTTATAATAAGTGACTCACCTTTTTAGGATATCGCATTTCGACTAGAAAACACAAAACATATTTGGGGGAAATAAACCCTTTAATAGTGAGAGGGTGTCAAAGTTTTATCAAAAAAGAGTAAAAGTCAATTTTAAGGTGGAGTCTTTAAAGAGTGAATGGGATCAAAGTTATTTAAATAACTTAAAAATTGTTATACTGACTTTTACTGTATGTTTAATAAAACTTTGGGCTGTAGTACACTTTATGCCGCTGGACTAGAATGTACTGAGACCCCATTGGATATCGGAGGAAAACTTCCAAACACTAAATATATAGAAAAATGTGAGGGTAAATCTTTCCCCTAAGGTTGAGAGGGAGTCAAAGTTTGGCCTAAATTTGCCTAATCGATAAATGACTTTTTTCTAAAATTTTGGATAAACCCTGCCCCCACTAAAAGTATTCGATTTCCCGATTTCGATGTTGATATTTTGGGTCAGAGGGGCAAGTGCTAAAGCGAGAAGGGTTTGATTGGTGCTGAATCTCGTAATTTCTAAAGTGTATTTACGCCAAACTTTGAGGCCCTATCACCCTTAAAAGAGGTTATTTCTCCCAAATATTTTTGTGTGTTTTGTTGTCAAAATCACAAAGGGTTCAACTTCAAAGTTCAGTCTAAATAATTTATATATTATTGGAAATAGACAAGATAACCAATTATTTTCATTTTTTTTGTTGCGCCATATACTTATACCATAGCCATAGCCGAGTGGGTTAACGCGTTGGTCTGGTTTATGGGAGGTCGCCGGTTCAAACCCGGCCGGCAGAC
>JANSTU010050766.1:0-21410 GCA_027564075.1 Bolitophila hybrida
AACCCTATAATATCAATATATATATATATATATATCCTTATAAGCTACATTTTTTTATTATTTATTTCGCACGTGTAAAATTAAATTCCTTAATTGTTTATTATTTATTACTGTATACATAATTTATTTTTTTTTTATTATTTATTTATTTATTTATATTTAAAAAAACCTTTCAGACCTATGGATCTCTATATCACCCTGAATCCGCCCATCACGAACGCAAGCCAAAAGAGCAAGACTTTAGCAAGATTCCCGGCACACCGGGCGTTGATTACCCTCTGTTGCACGAGGTGCCCCACACCAATTTCCATTGTGGCAATGTTCCAGCCACACCGGGAATGTACGCTAACGTAGAGACCGGTTGTCAAGCTTACCATGTTTGCCATGATGGACGCGAGGGTCATCAGGGAGCCTCGTTCCTGTGCACCAACGGAACAATATTCAACCAGAAAGAGTTCACCTGTGACTGGTGGTACAATGTTGACTGCAGCCAGGCCACAAACTACTATCAGTAAAAAAAAAAACAAATTTAAAAAAAATAATTTATGCTGTTGCTAATCAATTCATTTTTCTAGCCTTAACGCTGACCCTGAGCACAATCCCTACTTCCCCAAGAAGAAGCCAGAGGAACAACATAACGCGAAATTTCTTATCAACGCCTAGAGACAACTTCTAGACATCTGTAAATAGTATCTAGTTACCTTTATGGCAAAAAATAAAATGTACATAATTTATTAAAGTATTAAATACATCATTTATGTTCTTTTTATTTCAATTATAATAATATTTTCAATTATAATACTGTATAAAAAATTAGGTCTTATAAAACAAGATTGTTTTAGTAAACATGACAAACATTACCGAAGAAAGCTTCAAAATCGTTGAAAATCTAGAGAAAAAAGAATAAATACATATTTCAAACAATAATAAAAATGAACATTAACATACATTTGAACCAACAAAGTCATTGCGAAGAAATGTCCATCGATCATGATGATGATGATGCAATTGTGATGGAAAGTCATAGTCGGGATGTTGATAACTATAAGGCGAGTTATTATAGAAAAACTTCACTGGAGTTGCGTATAGATCTACTAAACAGTAAAATAAATTGAATTCTAATGATTGTATTAATATAAAATAGAGCAGGAATACCATTTTTTGTAGTCATTTGCGATAATCCATGCTCCAATAGCAGCGATCCCTTAATACGGAGATCACTGGTCAACAGAGGATTCGGAAGTAAAAGTGGTCGGTGTAACGGTGAGTGGGGTACATTAGCTATAGATGCTTCTAGGTTACCGGAATTTGTGATCTGTGGCACCGAATATGTTGTGGCTACTGATGTATCGGAAGAATCCTTGGGAGATACATAATTGCCCTCGATCGGCGTATACCGATGGTCTGACGTCTTGAAAACACGATAAACTGGACGATGATGTTTAAGAGCATATTGAAATACCTTTATGGATAAATAAACATAATTATATTTATGGTGGAGTCAGAATACAGAACACTTTGTATTGTGAAATTATTTAAATTTGTGTTGTAACTTCTGGTATTGTGTCCACCTAAGCCTTTAAAATGGTGGTCCCTTTTCCAGTTTATTATGGAACCTATTTAATTACGATCGATAAAGCAAAAGATAAGGCTGGCCGATGAGAATTTGGTTTTGTTTTTTTCTGGCTAAGGATTGGAAAGCTGTCAGAGGTTTTGTGGTATTTATGAGCGCTCTGGATAAGGGTATATATGTTTTTTAATATTTATTTTATTAATATGGAATTGTAAATGCAATGAACCTGATATTAGTTTAATTTGTTATGTCAAAAAACGTTGTTGTCTGCAAAGCAAATCTGCTCATGAGGAACATTTCCGAGGTCAAAATATTTGACTCAAATAATAATTATCTTGTTGAAGGGTTAGATGGTCAGAAATTAGTATAATCTTGTACTCGAGTTAAAAAAAATAACTCGTCATGTTGGTTCGAGTTGCTGGTTAGAGGGTGTACCAGCAACTCGAACCCCTACGAGGCTAAAAAAATATTTAAATTTAAATTAAGTTAAGTGACATACATTGAAAGATCGTTTAAACATGTTCAAATAATATTGATTGATTTTTTTTTAATATTACGCTCTAAAAACCAAAAAAAAAACAACTGCCATTTCTCAGGGAATCATTTTTCGACTAAAACACATTTTAACAATTCGTCTTAGAATTGGTAATCCCATATCTGACTCATACATACATATATCATCATTATAAATACCTGTGGATTGCGTTGCTCCAATAGAACGCCATCCGGTACGGCAATGCCTTCCGACTGCAATCGATTCAAGGCCAGTCGATCAGTCTGAAATGCCGAATCTGGAATCTTTCCACCAGCATGAGGCAGCACTTGTTCACGATACAGCTGCCTTTTCTGATAAAATATAAATGACTTATTAATACCAACCGTTTCTCAATGCACAGTTTATAGTCATATATAATTTGAAATTTAAAATTAAATTTAAAAACCGTGAATAATTAAACAAGTGCACGTACCTTAATTTCTCGAGAAAATCCAATATGACAATTAACGACCAATATGACGACAGATACAAAATATATATATTTTACTTTCATATTTGCTGAGATAACGGCTATCGAAAGTTGATGTTTTTAATGGTTATTAAATTATATTTCCATTGAAACGAGACTATCACTTGCACTATGGATTACCGATAAAATTTAGTTAACATAGTTAAAATGTATACGTATAAATGTAATGCAATATTTATTAAAAAATACAAATCAACAATCTCTAATACATAAAACAATCTATAAAGTTACTCTTCCATAATCACAGCACAAATTGTATATAGATAATATTAGAAAGATTCAGACTTATGGGTAGCTCGCATGTCGCACGGATGTGAATGGTTTTTATGGAGTATATAATTTAATATTTGATTTTTGAGTCCAAATTTAGTATTATATAAATCATCTATTCTCGTTTCTATGTACCAATATATTAGTATGATATAAAAAATACATAGATTAGTGTTTGTGTCTTTGGTATGAAGAAAATTTGAGATCAATAATTTGACAAAAAGTGTGACCTAATTTTAATTTAACTAAATATATAAAATAATAACCAGCTTTGGGACCAAAGAACTATAATACTGAGGCATTTGCATTTGCCTTATGAGGAGAGTAAGCTAGACGAAATGATAAATATGGACAGTGTCTTTGTTTGGGACAATCGCCCGTAACTCAACTAAGCGCAAGATATGCCAAACACATCGCCGATGTGCGTGAGAGCGTGCAGGATAACCCAAGGCAGTATATTCCGCGACGCTCGCAAGAACTCGGCATTTTACAGACATCAGCTTGGCGACTTGGTATGTTACTTGGGCCTGCACCCATACAAATCCATCTGACATAGGAGGTTAAGGTAAACGACCACATACAACGCAGCGTGTTCGCGGACTGGGCGCTAGAGCAGTTGCACGCGGACCCCGATTTCAGCAAGAAATTCAACTTTAGCGACGAAGTCCATTTTTGGATGAACGGATACGTAAACAAGCAATATTGTCGGATATGGGGGATGATGTCAATCCAAACAAAGTCCATCAAGATATCCCGTACATAATGTCATCGATACACCTTTAAAAATAAAATAAAAATTGTTTATATCTCCAAAACGATGTGTTTCATTAACTTTTCATATCTACCCGTCCTTAATGGAAAACCCTTTAGAATATAGTGGCATGGTAAGGTTACTTGTAAATTTCGGCATGCGTGCATTTTTAGAACTGTGAAATTAAATCTGATTCTGAATCTGAATGGGATACAAATTATGAAGAAAAACAAATTGATGAATTATTACACTGTATCCTCTTCCACAATAAATAAGAAGTCGCATGAGCATTGAAAATGTTGGCTGCTTAGATGAGGAGGTACTAACCGAAACTCAGCTGTCGGATGCTTTATCCTTGGGTTTGGATTGCTCTATTTCTTCAAGCCAAAGTCAGTCTGATTTCATATTATTCGCATATGCGAAAAAGCCAAAAGCTCCCCAAATCTGATTAACTGAACTCCGTGATATGGGTGCCAGCGAAATAATACGAGCAATCGTCGGAAATATGTAGTTCTAATTAATACGAAACTGCAAAACTTGTTGAAGTTCTGTAAACATCAAATCACCAAGCACTCCGGCCTATATTCGTCAGTATATGGAGGCATTTTTATTCCTAAACTAACTGTTTGTTCAATGTTAATTAAATTTGAACTTTGCCGCACACAATTTGCAAAGTCATTAATTCTACATCACCCTGTGTTCACTGTGCAAAAGCAGTTTTTAAGCAAATCTCGCATACACATACAGACACCCTGATCTCAATATTAAATACTTAATTTGCATACGTTTACTCGATCCATCATGATATATTTACCACGCACTCTGCTGGCCATATAATCATTTACTCGAACAATTTCCAACGCATGTTTGTTTAAAGAAGATCGTGACAATTGATCAAGTGATCTAAATAATCGAAACAGCATTACAACTTATTGAATTATTACACAATGTCTTGGCATTGCAAAGGTCGCTGCTCTAGACATTTCAATATTCTAAGATCTCATTTAATGCAGATTGCGTTACAAATATACAATATGATGTGGATTTGAGTGAGCGAACGAAATGCACGCGCAGTTTAGCACGATCATTTATGTGATTAAGATCACGATTTTCGGAAATGATTATGCATATTGCATACCTACCGCCGACACAGTTATTTTTGCTATGTAGTATTGAGTGACTATTGTCATATTGTCCCAAAGCCGAGTTATGATTTGGTGAGTCCACTTCTTTATATAATAGAAATTGAAAAATATTGCAATCTAATATATATTTTTTGTAGGACGTAATTTTTTAATAAGTATTTGAATTTTAGTATTTATTCTTTAATCTTTATTTTAAATAGAATAATATGGCTTTTGGGAGTATTATAAGGTTATGCCTTTATGGTTAGAGAAAGGAATTTTATGAAAAATAGTATATTCTTAGAGTTTGTTTAACAATGCCATTAAGGGATCACATTACTTTGAATTTTGAAAAAATATTATTTTATTTGTGAATTTGTCTATCCGCCATATTGCCAAAAATAATAACTAGTTTATATTGTTATTTCAATAATAGTAGTTTTTGTTTCACATGATCCAGTTATTACCCTTTTTAATATTTTAGTTATTAACAATAACACTTATATCACTTCCTCGATGGTTAGGAGTCTTAAAGTTCCCTGACGTGACTATGTAACAGAACAGAACAAAGACAACTTTTTTAAATTTAAAAAAAAATAATAGCATTTTAAGATTTTTTACTAAGAAAATATCAACAACGAATCAATCCATTCATTCATTCATTCATTCATTCATTTAAAATTAGCACATCCTATTTTTCGGTTTAAATTTTTTCGGCTATTTGTCTTTAATTTATTTTTTGTTGACGCAATTATAACGTTCAGTTTTAAATACAGATTAAGAATATAAATAAAAAATTACTGCAAAACAGGATCCTTTACCATTGTTGACGTTTTTTAAGTAAGGGTTCTTGACATCAGATCTCCGGCCATAAAAAAAGTTTTCAATGAAGGTAGTTCCACATATTTGAACATATCTAAAGTTATATTAAATCAAATATAGCTACGTAAAGTTAATTAAATTGCCTAAATAAGAAATAATAAGAAATAAGTCGAAAATCTGTAATATTGCAAATAATAAGTACCTTTTAGAGTAAATTGACAAACAAATTAAAAATAAACATTGAAATATAAATTATTAAAGTCGCTGAACACAACCCAATTATACTATTTTTTGGGGATTTTATTCAAAAACGATCAAAAAACAACAATAATAATGGGCTACATTTCTTACACTGACCAGAAAAAATATAGTTTTTTTTGAAAATCGAATGTTTTTGAGATAATGACACTGTTAGGGATTGTGTGATAATCGACAAATGAGTTCGAGGGGAATTTTGTAGTTCTGGCTGAACAAACCTAATAGCTAAATATATATATATATATTTTAAATAACCGTAAGTAAGTATTGTATTTTTTATTTTTACAGTATAAAGAGTTTACATTAGTTATTAAAAAACCATTACTCACTAATCGGGAAAAAAATAATTTCGAAATGAATTGTCATGTCATAACTTCCTATAATTTCGACAAAAAAATTCGGTGGAAGATGACAATTTCTAGCAGCCAAAAGAGTCGGTCTTAATTTCCCCGTTATTATGTGACCGCAAACCCATAAAATACTGATAATATTTTTTGCTATTTTTACGAACTTTCAAAGCTCTTGAACAAGCGATACATTTGAAAACGCTTCGGCAGAACGGGAATGAAAGTAAATATCAATAACTGTTGGTATAATTGTATAGATTACATAAAACTATACAGTTTTACATCGAAAAATTATTATAAATTAGAAAATGTGTGCGTTCATTAGAAACATTTACTTCCCTCATTTCAACCACTTTAATACATTTCCTGGTATGTTTTAAAGCACGGTGCACACTCTTCATCTGTAAATGGTATCAGTTTTTAAAATTGTGTGTCAGTCTTAGCCCCTCCTAGGAAATTCACAATTTAGGAGATTGACACATTTGCCTTGCAAAGCTTTTAGTATCGCGTCAGGGCAAAATAAGACTCCTATATATCGGGGATGTGTTGTGAGTGTTAGAGTTCTTTAGCACAGCCCAAACAGTGCATTATCCTGACTTTACCAGTCGTGTGAACCCGTAATGGTCAATGAATCCGGTGTGCGTCATCGATATAATGATTTGAACAATTAAGGCAAATATCTATATAAATATATATTATCTTCCTTATTGCCATATGCCATATTGTATTAAGACATTTGAACCAAATAATTAAAAAATTTAAACACATTTGGAACGCCATTTTAAATTATTCAATATTCTTGTTTCAGTGTGAATTTGCCACTCTAAATAAATAATGTCACTTTTCGACATCGATGATCATAATGAAAAAATAGAGTCTTCAAATATAAATAAATAAGAATTCGATTTGAAATGTTCATCATTAAAAATATTTACTGCGCAATTTTCACAAACTGAGTCCCAATTATATTTTTGTCTGGTATTTTTAGGGCACAAGCATAGTTATATATATTAATTTATTTGATCACTATTCCACCAAATGTGTTCATCAATTTAACTCAAATCAATCATAATAAACATTTTACATTCACAGATTTACACCGTATTTTCTTCAAAATCTCTAATCACTTACAAAGCAGCTTTATGTATTTACGGAAACCGTTCACTTATCTGTAATTCAGTATACTCGAACGCTTTTAATGTCTACGAAAAGATTATACGAGTAAGTATAATACGCAATTATGCACCAAAACAACACAGGCCTATGTACTTTGCAACCGTATATACTGGCAGCTTCTGCGGACGACCAGTAGACACTTTTCACGCAGACCGTCAACAATACAATGGACCAGCAAATATTGACCTAACATTGCATCGGATGGCATAGCGATATGTGGGCTCCCTTCTATTTTCCATCTTGACGTGATTTGATGGTGATGTTTGTGCGATGCTCTATTCTGTGTCTCTGCAACGAAAATGCATCGTAATTACATATGTTTGATTAGTGCACCATTCACTCGCTATAATTAAGTATAATTTATATCTTATTTTATATGCAACAATTACTGTACAATATACATACATGAAATATTTTTAAAACTGATTTCTACAAATAAATGTATTACCAAAACTGAAGTAAAATTGGTGGAATCGAATTATGCACACCATTCCTTTACAAGGTTTGGGTGTCATCAAAACTATGTTTGGACGTCTAATGTTCGTTGATTATTAGTGTTACATGGTACCAACTGACGAAGAAGCTAATACGATCTACCTTGTTAAAACATCACCGGAAATGTTTTAAAATAGATAGGCACATGGCAAAAAAAAGGAAGCGTTCGAGCGTTTCGAGACCGTTCGCTAAACAGAAAATCGTAAAGAAAATTGTTGCCGCTCTTAACCAAATTAACGTGATGAAGTGGTTTTTCTTGAACAACGAATAAAATTCCGGGGCACCATATTTCTCGAGACGAAATTGAACTATCCGACGGAAAAGTAGGAGTATGTGGTAGAAGCTTCAGGAGTACTAGTTCGATTTGAAGAAGCACGATATGTTCTAGTTGTAATCGAGAGCATATTGCGAATAGAGATTGACCAAAGTGATTTTGGGTGAGTAAGTGGACTGAAATTTAACCTTCATCACCATTCATTTAGGGATTCCATAGTTCACTTTGGAGCAGTTGTAATCTTAGGTTTAATCAGCTATCCGCGCGTGATGGGAAAGCAAAGTAATGAAATTAAAGTAACTACGGAAATTACTGTCCGTCTAGGTTGAGCTCTTGAACCTACTGTCTGAAACGCGGGGTTAGTGTTTTTGCTTAATCCAAACATGTAATCTGACCAAAGTGACTGAGGTTGTCACAATCAGGACCCGAAGCTGCGATGCATCGTAAACGTGCTTACCTGAAGTGAAGTGGCAGTCAATAAAAAACAATTAAAAGCATCCAAATTGTTTTGGTGGCGTTGGCGCATAGTGACGCATCTATGCAAATACATGTGTCACATATACAGATAGCATAAATACAAAATGCTGTTCGTACACGAGAGCCAATGGACAGATCGAGCGAGTCAATCAGATGATCACGTGGACATGGGACACCAACCTGTAAGAATTACAATGGATCTTGATCAGCCAGGTCAACTAGTCAAACAACTACTGCCCAAAACGAAGTCGTGTTCCGTTACAAACTTTGAGATGAGCTCCGATATTATTTGCTGAAAGTATTGCAAGAAGACGATGACAATATCGTCGTTGATGAACAATAACATACAGGTCATCGCTTTACAGGCTGACGCAGATAAACCTTAGCAGATAACTAATAACATAACTACTGAAATTATTAGAATTAAAATAAGAGCACAATTTATAATTTCGAATATTCAATAATTTAGTTATAGAAACCTTTCAAATGTTATTAATAATAAACATTAAACGCACTCTAATATGTCTGCAAAAATTGCGCTACAGTTCATTCGCACACACACACGCATTGCGCGCATCTGTCAAACAATTCCAAAATTGAAAACAAAAAAAACATTTGAATAAATCGTCCATAAAACTGAGCCTAGAATCACCACTATATTGTATCTGATATTTCCTATTTTTACATTTATTTATATTTCAAAAATGGCTGAGATTCCTCCAAAGCGATCTTCCATCGAAATTCTTCGACTTAAGTCGTAAGTACACACGCAATTTGTATTTATAAAGACGCATAACAAATACTCTACATTAATGCGTCTAACCGGCTTTTAGCGATCTTTCGGATGAGGAAATCATCGAACTTGCCGTTATGTACCTGGGTACATTGCAGGAGGTGTTTTCCAACCTGTTGATCAAATGTGCGGACGTGGATTTTCTGGAACTTAACCTTCACATTGAGTCGATGACGATAAACGAGATAACCGTAGTTTGTTTATACTTTTTAAAGTAGTATTTATTTGTATTGAGTGACTTAATATGTGTTTGCATTTATTTAATTGCTAGAGCCCGGTTGATCAACAAAACACGGACATATACGTTTATCGTATGCATGAACAGGGTCCGGATGTGGAAACATTAGAGGTAAATGAGCAGATTTATTGTTTTTATTTTTTGTATAATATATATATATATAAATATATATATATTTAGAGCGGTGATGGTGCAGATGAGACTCCGTCATCAAATCATTGGATAATGCCGGCACGAGAGTTCCACGGCCTATGGGAAAGTCTCATCTTTGAAGAAGGACTGAAAGAGAACGTACGTAAATATAGTTCTATTATAAGTTAATCAACTTTACGAGTTTTTTTTATTTTTTAGCTTCTTCAATTCGTTGACAGTACAATGCTGCTATCAAATAAAGGGATTGACTCGAATATAATATCGTGTAATCGATTAGTATTGCTGCATGGTCCACCTGGCACTGGAAAGACTAGTCTTTGCAAAGCTATTGCACAGAAAATATCTATACAAATGAAAGATCGGTTTGACATATTAAAAAAGCATTAAATACGATTGTTTTATCTTTTTAATATTTCAGATATAAATATACCCATCTCATTGAGATAAACAGTCACAGTTTGTTTTCACGATGGTTTTCAGAGGTATTTATTAAACACACAAGTATACATATATCTAATATAATTTCGAAATTAGAGTGGCAAACTGGTAATGAAGCTATTTGCGAAGATCAAAGAACTGATTTCTCACAAACGAGCTCTTGTGTGCATATTAATTGACGAAGTTGAATCGATTGCGTTTGCTCGAGGTTCTGTTTCAGGTAAGTCTTCATTATTATTATTTATTAGTTTTAATCTAATCGGAGTTAAGTACAACAACAGCTAATGAGCCTAGTGATGCTTTGCGAGTTGTAAATGCCGTTCTTACGCAACTTGATCAAATTCGAATCCACCCCAACGTCTTGATCTTGACAACGTCGAATTTGACTGCTACCATCGATGTTGCTTTCATTGACAGAGCCGACATTAAACTATTCATTGGAAATCCATCGATTCATGCCATCTACGATATTTACTTGACGGCAATAAAAGAACTGATTCGGGTAAGGGTTATTTTTTAATTATTAATTAATTAATTACTTATTTATTATCTGTCAGATCAAAATCATCATCGAAAATACCAGCCAACTATTGTTTCCTTATCCTCACATGCTGTTAATAAAGAAAGATGCAAATGCTTCCACTGCTCCGGGAATTTCTTCAAGTGTGCTGCTCGAACAAATCGCGCAGCTAAGCCACGGTCTAAGTGGACGAACACTCCGTAAACTTCCATTTCTGGCACATGCTCTGTACTTGCCACGTGCTGAGCACGTTAGTCTAGACCAGTATCTACGTGCTCTCAAATCAGCGGTAGTCAAACACCTGAATGATGTTAAAGATCTAAAACTTGTAAAATCATAAAACAAATAGTGAGTTTTCACGGAATTTATGTATTTTTGTATAATTAAACATTCTCAAATTGAATTAAAAAGGAATCCTACACATTTGAACCTTTCAATATAAACATGTGTTTTAAATACTGGTTAAATAATACAAAAACTCTAGGTATATGTACATAGGGTATTTTACAGTGCCATAACGACAACACACATTTTTTGCTGGCTTTCACAATTTAAAAAGAATTGTTTTTAAAATAATTGATAGCTTTATTTACTTTTAAAACAAACGTTTTTGTCGATTACAATAGAAATACTAGATAACACATACAATCATCACAAAATCTACGTTTGGTATTGGTATCAGTTAAAAAACGTGTGATCTACATATTTAGCCATAAACTCCTGGAAGATAAGTAATAGTCATTTTCGTATATCAAATAATAAAAAATAATATAATAGAAAAAAAGATTTGAAAGTGTGGCTTTAAGAATAATCACTGTGGCTTAAACGACATTTCGACACGGACGTACAGTTTCAAGTCAAGTATTGCGCCCATGGACATATTACGAACGATCTACATACGATAATTATGCTTAATCTATTTAAAGACGAAGGTGTATGGCTTTCTAGGTTCAGAATACAAAACAGTCAACGGACATGTATGTAATGTAATTCATGAAATTTATAATTTATGTATATTCGATCATTCGATATTGTATTTTTGTTGTTTTTTATAGATAATTTTCTTAGCTACTCTACGACGTTCATTAATAAATCGATATAATGTTTTTGTTCGGAATATACGTTCATAATTCATAAGTTAAAAAAAATGCGAGAGACACAAAATTACAAATACACACAATAGTTTTGTTTAAATGTAAATTACGCTTAAAGTATATAAAAAAACCAGTCGGTTGACTGTGATTAAGTCTAGTCACTACAATTGAATCGTTTTGTTTTGTTTTAAATGCGTTTACAAGGATTATGATAATTATAATAATTTGTTTCTGCTTCCAGTATAATATATCTATGCGTATATATCTATTTTATAATATACTTCAGTTTGTGTTCAACAATTTTATAAATATGTATTTGTTTTTTTGTTAAATATCTGAACTCAGTTGCCAAAGATCTAGTGGTATTCTCAGTAGGTAATATCATACAGTGCATTTAATAATCTATTTTAATATAATATCAGAGAGCTTTTAAGATTTATATAATATATTTATTCTTTTTGGTGTTGTGTTTTGTGTGTTTAAATTTCCTATTCATAAAAAGCGGTAAATAAAAAATTATTGTAAAAAAAACGTGCGCGGTAACATAAAATATGTTTTTAAAATAAATAGATCTTAAGGTATCTTGAAAGCTTGTAAGATGTGTAATATAGTATACGTACATTTTCTTTCGGTATGTGAGTGTATTGGTTGCAAACATGCTTAAATGATTTTACAACGCTACTAAATAAAACATATTTTTTGAAAAATATTTTCTCAACTCATTTTTAGACTAGATTTAAAGTTTCGTAAACGATCGAATCACGGTAGCATTAAACGGTTGTACCGTACGTATTAAAACCGACACGTGTACTGTCCGTTTCAAGAGAAATGTCTTCCGGACTTGCAAGATCAACTCGTACTGTACCAGTTGCATTATTTCGACGTCGTGCTGCCTGTGTTGCTCCCCAGTTGCTAAGTGTCCAATGGAAACCGGATGCCTGTTGCTGATTAGACTGAGTGGTAACGGTTGTGCTGACCTCACGACCACCACATGGTAGTGTTTCAGTGCCATTTTCAACGGCTGCCATACTGTCGTGTGAATCACTTGAACTGTGCGAGTCATTCGACGTTGATTCTAATGAATCAAGACTAGACTCGGCAGCACCTCCACGATAGCGAGACACAATGTTGCTTACCTAATACATTTCAATAAATAAATTAGATTCAATTAATACATAAAATAAAAGTTATACTAACCTCTACTTCGGCATGGCAATCCTCGATGGCTCGCAAAATGTCCCAGCATAGTTCCGAATCCAGTGCGATTGGTTCTTCACTGTCACGATTGTGAATGGCTATGGCTATATGCACTGGATGCGGTATCGGCAATGGAATAAGAATCTTACCATTTGCATAACGATCGGACAGCTTTCGCTTCCATGGTCTCCAGGACATTGTCTTGTCCGCCGGTGTGGGTGATCGATGCGAATGCATGCGAGGTGTCGTTAGGCCAGTTTTCGTTTCGCTATAATATAAAAAGTATAATTAGAAAATAAAATTATTTTATTATTTTCTACTTACGTCTTCTTATCAGCCTTTCGAAATGACAGAGTTATGCGAGAGCGTGGATTAAATGCGGATATTTCCAGGTACGGAGAGTTAACCTGAATATTACCACGCGGTGCATAAACGTTGCCCAAGAGATCGGGTCCGTTCACGCCCATTGTGTCACTAGCATTTTGTATCATATCAGTGTAACGCTGTAAATCGAGTTGAGCGTGTGGCTCCAGTTTGAACTGAGTGTCCGAATCACTCAACGGTGTTAGGAAATCCAAACTGAAAATATCAGCAAACATATGTCCGGCCAGACCGGCCCAATCACCAACTTGAAGTGCCTGAAGGAAAAAAAAGTTTAGTCAATATTTCTTCGATATTTCGTCGACTAATTTAAATCTAATTATTTTGTAAATACAATATATAATTAGATACTTTCACACCCCTCATAAACGGAAAAGTTTAGTGGTTCCGCTTCTAAAATCATACTTTGTCGAATTCTCCTATTATTATTATTGTATATCCTTTTTAGTTAATCAATCTTATCAAAAACTCACCTTCGAGTCCCAGAATTCATCTTCGCTCATTGATAATCTTCCAAATACATGCTCTGGATAAAACTTTTCAAGCAAATGAGCTGCCTGCTGTATGGCAATCTAAAAATCAAGAACGATCGATAACATTTTTCTGCAAAACTCCACTCCACAAATTAGTTTACCTTCAGTTCCATAGTGTTTAGTTTAATTTTCGACTTAACAGTAGTGGTCAGTCCAGTCTGCAAGTCTCTACGACGTTTCTCGAGTTTTTCATGCAACGATGACATCAGATCTTTACCCTCACGTTCCAACGTGCGATACGGACCATCCTTGGTCGAGAGCTGTGCCGAAAACGGTCCAAAGCAAGCCTCAACGAATTGACTGAAATCCTTTTGTGGTTGTAGAATTACCGTTTCGGTAGCATGTTGATAAGCCTGCAATTCATCCAATTCCATTTTTGCTTCAAATGCAGCTAACGCTTGCTCTGGTTTAATCACAAAGAAATAGTCTAGCGCTAGACCTGGGCCGGCTATACGCTTCACAATAAAACTGTCGCTGGCCGGTACACGGCCGCACTTTTTGATAAACAAATGGAACGTTAGTGAGTCCCACATCAAACGTAACCAATATCGTGTCAGTCCGACTGTAAATGTAATATTCAGTATTTATTAATCCATATTTACGAGGTAATTAAATATTTACCTAAAAAAACACAAATAGCAGCTACAGGGCATAGAAAAGCAGCCACACAAACGGATAAAATAGGCTGAATGCATCCTTGAATCAACATATTCCATACGAGTGCTTCCAGTACAACGCAGTAACGATTTTCGCTACTATCTGGATTGTCCAAGTCGTAGATAAGCATCATGTAAACGTGCAGAATGACTGTAACTATTGGTATCCAGAGAGGTGTGGTCAGTGCTAGTAAAATACTGCCCGCACTGGTGGCCAGGCATACCAACGGAAAAAGAAATACAATTACAATTGTACCAAGGAATCCCTTGAACAAATAGTTGTAAATTCTATTCATATGGCGCGTCAGTCCTTTGCCTATGAAACCTAAAATAAAACAAAAAAAAGATAGTAATCATTTCGATGGAAAAAGTGTCTAATTATATTATTTTACCCGTGTCCGGTTCGGTTTCAAAATGAGTGCGAGACTTCGAAATGTGCCTCCACAGGGCTATCAATCGCGATGCCAGCGTTTGTGTTATGCTTGTCTTTCGTGGAAACAGTGTACCGTTCACCTGAGACAGTTCAAGATCAGGCATAAACGGTTTCACGCAGAACAATGCCCGCACCCCGACTGGACTATCCCAGGGCACCACAAAACCAAGCAAAAACATCATGTTCCACGTTGAACACCATATGCGTTGCATTAGATTCAACATTCGCCACATAGGCCAGCGTGTACTGGTCGTACGAATTGTTTCTTTCTCAATTAGAAAAACGGGCTGACTTGGATCAGAACGCGGCGTTACTATCGAAGTAGCTTGCTGACAGATCACCGTAGGTATAACTTCTGATTGTCCTTGGAAATTACGTCGGATTATCCATGATCGCGGTGACCACATGCGACACGACCACTGAAAACTGCGCGTCGGTGTCTTTGCGTTGCGCAACTCTTTCAACAGTACCGGTTCTCGTTCTTTCATGAAGGCCATATCGCGGTTCAGAAAGTATGATGTCTGTTGAAGATTGTGTTTGGCGCACATTTTGATTGCCTCTTCGTGGGCTGCCCATGTTGATTTTGTGGCCTTTGACGATTCGGCTGCACGTAACTTCGAGCGCAGCCATGGTGACACCTTCGACAGAACCGGATAGTCGTTCATGAGATATTTTTGATTTTCCTGTCGGGATTTCTTTAGTTCACGTTGAGTTTTTTCGACAGCTCTAATAATAAAAACTATTTAAAAAAATAATTTAAGAAATATATTAATTCAAATTTACCTATGCATAATAACAACGGACTGGGCCTGCTGGACCAACAACTGTGGCACATTCTCGCCCAAATCGGCCAGTTCGGTATGATTCAGAATTGAACTGTATACCCGCTGCAGATATTCTCGCATCACAGCTTCGTTTACTTCCTACAAGTTCAGTCATAATTAATAAATACAATTGTGTTAACTCAAAATTTGGTTTACCTCCTCAATTTCGGTGTCTGTGAGTTTCTTCTCACGCAACTCGGCAATCAAGCGTTCACGAAAGTGCAGAAACCATCCTCGAGTCTCACGCTCTAAAATACCCATTAAAATGGGTAACGCTTTACGAATGATATCACGCGAAAAAAGACGTAAATCGATTTCCTGCCCTTTTGGCGTAAGAAAAACATACGGAACAGGTTGCGTTGACTCACATTCTGGGTCGAATTTCTCGGTGGTTGCACGTCGAAGCTGTCGTCTAACATACGAGCACAATGAATCCATGCAGTCCTCGTACTCGGACTAAATGAAAAAAAAAAATTATTGATTACAAAAACATAATTGTAGTGTATACATACCCTACAAACCAGCTCCGCAACCAAGTATCGACATCGCTCCTCTTTGATTTTGTAATCTAAATTAAGGGCCAACAATGATGGCACTCCGACAATCATATCTACCAATCGAACAAATCCTCGAAGCAGAGCTCGTACCGAGTGCTCGACCGAAAAGAAATGACCAAACAATCGATTCTTTGCGGTAACAATAATAAATCTTGCCGCCAGAGCAAGATCGTTCAGTAACGAGGTATGTGCTCGGGCACTGCCCTTTTGAAGGAACTGTGCCAATTGCCATTTATGCACTTGACCCGGAAAGTTCAAGCTTGGCACTTCAAATTCCCTGAAAAGTAAACGTCAATTAAAAAACTCAACGAGAAATCAAAAACACAATTAACCGTGCTAACATCTGTTGAACCGAGCATACATAAATTAAAGAGTTTATAATACGCACAGTATTTTTGCCAAAAAAAAAAACTGGAAATACACACACACATAATAAATACTATTTAAATTACAAGATACGATTAACAAAATGCACATGCCACAGAATCGAACAAAGACAAAAATAGAATAACATATAGCTATTGTAAGACTGTCTCGCCAGACACATCACATCACGAGACTCCGTATGTGTGTGTGTTTTGTTTACCCTGTCAAACTTATGCATTCCAATTGCTCCGCGTTTAATTTTTTTGGCTTTCCAAACTTGTCCTTTTGCAAGCTTCACAGAAATGTTCATAAGATGTTATTGTTAAAATATGTGATTGGAAAATATAGTGATTTGTATGAATTTGTGGAGAAAACAAAGATAATAAGAACAGTATGTGTTAAAAAACTCAAAACAATATCAGGTCTGCATAAAACTGTGTATGGTGTGGAAATTATTATTGAAACTAACCCTCGTTCTCGCACGGACTTCAATTGGGAATTTGTAAGTCGACGTGGTTCACCAGAACCGTCCATGGCAACTGCGTCCAGTTCGTCGAACGGTGGAGCCACGTATAGGTCTCGCAGGTTAACCGGTCGATACCTTCGATTCGTATTCGGGCCATTTCCGGACAGAGGACTCGGTAGATCTGCAAAATACAAAGAATTAATAGATAAATGATTATTAGATACATATTATCGTAACACTTACTAATTGGAAACGTTTTCCAGTGGTACAAGAACTGTTCGGCAACGGATTTGACATGCTCGACAAGCTGCTCGACTTCAGGTGGTGCTCCAACTAAGTTCACTACAAAGTTTACCGGTTCTCGTTCGGGTCCCAGAAGACTGTTTGGACGCGATACCAATTGGTTCGTGGACAACTGTGACATTGCCGGCTCTTCGGATTCCATAGTTGAAGGCCTCTTTATTATTAACTGTTCTGTAGCATGCAAATGTGATAATCACATCTTATTTGATCTACTTCTCATAATCGTACACAATCCATACTAGATCGCTTCGTCAGTGTGCCTGAAAATTAAACTCGAATTAGCTTACACTAAACATTCACACATAACTAGAGCTATTTATATGGATAAATCATACGTAAATTGTACTATAATATATAGAGTACAGAAAATATAATATAGTACAAACATTCCACAGTTTAATTATTTTAAACGCGTCTCCGTTTAGACAAAAATACCGTCATCGACATATTAATACTTTTTGAATTTTTTTTTGTAAACATAATATCAAAACTGGTGAACCTCTTCCGTGCAATCCAACAATAGGTCAAAAGTCGTCAGATTTTTTAGAGCTCGCAATTCAATTCAAAGCCGAATAATATAATGCTGAACTTTTATGCGTGTGCATACACATGGACACGATTCGAGCTCAGTCTGCTCATCATTGCAGCGTAAACAATTCAATTGAAGCGACGGCAATGAAGCACAGAAGAGCGAGCCAAGCACGCATGGACGATGCCATATAAACACTTTGCGTAATTTGAATACATTCAATGTGTGTGTATTATGTATGGATTTGTATATATATGTGTGTATATATATATGAAATGTGAATACATTACTGAAGTGAAAGAAAAACTTAAAATAATCGTTCAAGCATTAGATTTACGGTGAGTTATCTCAATATTGAAGCAAACTAATTAAAGCAAAGATATGGTAAGATATGTGTATATGTGTACTTTAATATAAAGTAAGCTCTAAAAATTCCTTTTCAAAAAAAAGGTTGTTTAAACAATGCGACGTATCACAATATATTCACAGACAATCAAAATAATGATGTATATTTAATGCTGCAAATTATTTAAATGATTTCATCGATCGAAAAAAAACACTATCATATACTTTAGTCTTTAGTGCATATATTTAATACACAAATACACATATAATACAAATTAAGTGGAACTATAGCTAACACATAAAAAACACGCAAATTGCATCCATGTGACTTTGTCTGCTCCGACTGTAGCTGTCTCAAATATGTATATCGGATTCCATGCATTGCCCGTAAAAAATATCACATATCACATAAGCACATAAATTTATACAATATATCATCCTATGTACATATACATTATACAAGTACATCCTATTGAATTTTTTGCAAGAACCACCTTTTTATGTCTATGGAACTTCCGATTGCACTTGTACTAATCCCAGTGCTAATCCGGAGTATAAAAATTGGTCTAAAAAAACACTTTAAATGTTAAAAACACACATACATATTTTCACACACACACACACACACACAAAAAACACAAAACAATTAGCAAAACATGATTGCACTTTGGTGCCCTGTGGCTTTAAGGATCAGACAAATACCTATATTTTTTTCTACGGGTACTAGCGTATAACTTTAGCGGGAAGCTTTTAAATAACAAGGTTTAACCGAAGGAATGCTCACTTTGTTTAGTCGATTATCGAGAAAACTTTGCAGAAATAACAACGAAACTATACGAAACCCTTTGCGATGCACAAACACAGCACTTCATGCGTCCATCTTTTTCCCTGTGGATCTGCGTTACCGATGTGTCATTGCAAGAGAGCCACACTGTGCAGTTCCAGTATAGGGCTGTGTGCTCTCCTAGAGCGCGCGCTGTTGCCGGATTACAGCTCGGTGTACAAAAAATTTGTACGTTTATATATTAACGGACGTTTAAAATTATTGTGCACATTTGATTACTTTAGCGAGTCGATCTGAGAAAAAATATATAAATACCATTATTATTAGTCATTTATTTTAGTACATAATCGATATTTTTCAAAAAAGACTTTTATTTATAAAGTAGGTTTAATATACATTTGAAGGTGTTTTTCAGGGAAGCTACATTTTTATTAGCTCTGTACAACTTATATTAGTTTCGAAGAGTGATGTGGTGGAATGTGTTAATTTAAGGGAAACTGTCTGGATAATAAAAAAAACATTCTAGGGATGTAAGTGTTGTTGGAGTTTGCTGGTTATCTCGCAGTCACCTTGGGAATTAGATCACAAATAAAGAACGGAGAAAAGTAATGCGAAATAATGTGCTTTATTATAATATTAAAGAACAGGAAGAAGAGAGTAAAAAATACAGTGTTCTTTTGACAGGTATTTAAATTCAATCAATTTCCGCATCCACGAAAAGAGTATCGTCGAGTTCTCCATCGTCGAAGTCTCCGAACGATATGTTGAGGGAATTGGAGTCTTCTTCACGTTTTGTGTCGGTTTTCTCTGTCTTTTCTGTCTCTTCTGGCTTGTTCAGATCTTGCAAGACCTTCGAGTTGGCACCAACTGCCTCGCCTTCAGAAAGGCGATATCACGGCTGATGACAATCCCCGGTTTGCTCGAATTGAAGCAACGGTTTCCTGATTGAACGATCAGATAACCAACAAAAATCATTTCATTTCGCCGACGAGCTTCCGGCACGTGGACCATAACGGGGGTCCCGAAAACTTTTAGATTAGTTAGATCTGTCCACTTTCCAGACCAGATTTCCTCGGGTGTCAGCTTGCCGTTCGTTCTATTTACTGATCGGTTAACCAAAAAGCATACATGTGTTCCAGACCTAGCGCCCTGGAAACTGTTTCGTGCCAATGGCTAATTCGGCCCAATAGCTCATTCGGCTAAACGACCATTCTGCTAAACGACCATTCAGTCAAATTACTCATTTGGCTAAACGACATTCGGCTAAACGGTATATTTGGCCAAACGTCCCATTCGGCTAAATGGCACATTCGGCCAAACGGCTATCGACCAAATGGAATTCGGCCAAACGGCCAAACGAGTCGAATTCCAGTCAGCTCCATCAGAGCTGTCACTTCACAGTCAATTCCCGATTCGGCAAATGATGTTCGAAACATCTTCCACACGTCGACCGGCTTCATCGAAGTGATTCGCTACATATGATTCGACAGCCAGCACCAACCAGCCCATCGCCTCTTCCAATTTCGTTTCATCCTCTTCTGTGTCCATTTAGTCGATGCACTTAGACAATTTTTTCGTACGAAGAAAGTCCAGCATCGACCGTTTCCATTGATTATAATTTTCTCGGCCTTTGAGCCGTTCAAATCGTATGTCGATCGACATCGTAGTATTAAAGCGAGCGACAACAACCAAACCTCACTTTTCACACAGCACTCTTCCTTTATTTTATCCTTTTCCACTAATTACTAATTTCCTCTGCTGGGCCCATAACCTGTTGGAGTTTGCTGGTTATCTCGCAGTCACCTTGGGAATTAGATCACAACTAAAGAACCGAGAAAAGTAATTCGAAATAATGTGTTTTATTATAATATTAAATATAATTATAATTTCGACACAATCGCTGCAGAAAAAGGTTGTGTCCTCCGTCAACAAGCCATTGATTAAGTCCTTATCGCATCAAAACCCATTTAATAGCAGGAATTCCGTAAAGTCTCAGTCTTCTGTAGAGACACAGACTAACAAATGTAGTATATGTGATAAACCATATCATTTAATTGCTTTTTGTCAAAAGTTTCGCAGAATGCATGTAAATGTGCGGAGAGATATCTGTAAGCAGAAACGAGTCTGTTATAACTGTTTGAAAAACAATCATTCAGCTGCCGATTGCCCATCCGACAAGAGATGTTTAAAATGCGATGAACGACATAA
>JANSTU010050777.1:0-21399 GCA_027564075.1 Bolitophila hybrida
AAAAGAAAAAGGAAAAAAAATCAAAAAAAAAAATTAAAAAAAAAAAAAAACAAGGAAATAAAAAAAAAAACAAATTAAACATGTGAGAATGAAAATTCAACATAAAAAAAAATATAAAATAGTGAAAAATCTTTATTTTTTAATCAGTTGGAAAAGTGTTAGAGATTGTTAATCAAAATTATATAAAAAATAGGAAATAATAATAATGATGTAATTTAAAAAAAAAATAAAAAATGATGTAATTTAAGAAAAAAACAACAACATAAAAATATAAAATCGATAAATAAATCTTTGCTTTTTTAAAGACGGTGAAAAAGTGTTTAGAAATTGTAATCAAAAAAATAAAAAAAAAAACAAACCAGGACAAAAACGTATGATTGTTGAGAAAGAATTAAGTAAATAATACCATAAATAATGCGCCACATCAAAAACAACGATAGCAATACAACATTGAACAGCCATTATTGAATTACTGCGAATAGCAAAATAAAACGTAACAAATAACGATAAAGAAATAATAACAAATGTAACGGTAAACATGACATAAACAAAAAAACGTAAACAACAAAGGATAACATTTTAAACAATAAATAACAATTAACAACGAAGTTCATTAAGCTTCAGCTGAGACAAAAATAGTTGTGAAAAAATGAAAAACAAATTAGGAATAAGAAGTCAAAAGAAATATAACAATAAAAACAAAAAAGGTGAAAATTAAAAAAATAAATATTGTGAATGAAAAAATGACAAAAATAAAAAAATATAGGTTTTTGAAAGAATCATATTTTTTTAAATTTTCAAATAAAAAAACTACAAAAAAAAATTAACAAAATTAAGTGAAATAATAATTAAAAAAGTAAATCAAAACTAAGTGAAAGATGAATAATAAAAAAATAAAGAAAATCATATGCTTTTTTAAAAATATAAAAAACTACAAAAAAAGATTTAAAAAACTAAATCAAAATTAAGTAAAAAAAAATCTATTATAAAAAAATCATATTTTTTAATTTTAAAATATAAACATTACAAAATAATTAAAAAAATGACCAAAAGAAAAAAAAATAATAAAACAAAAATTAATGTTTAGAATAATAAACAGAAATTAGATAAAATCATAAAATTCCAGTTCAAGTGTTTCTGTATTAAAAAACACTTTTTTTAATTTTTAAAAGGAATCAATAAAAAATATTTAAAAAAAATACCAAAAAAGTGAAAAAAAAAGTTTAAAAACTTAAAAATTTATTTGTTAAAAAAATTACGATATCTAAAAAAAATGATTTCATAAAATTTAATAAGATCCACAATCAAATATTTTTTTTTAAATATACAAATAAAAAATATCGGAAATAAAAAAGATTGTACATTTTGAAATTGTAGAAAAACGTGGTTATTTCTTGATATACATTTTTTTTTGAAAGTATTAAAATAAAATAAATGATAATATCTTTCAATGAACATAAAATAAAAAATATTGTTTTTAAATTATGAATAAAGTACTTATGAGACCCGACGGAATGTTCAAAAATGTGTAATGATCATAAAATATAAAAAGCATGCATTAAAAAAAAAAAATCAAAAGTGAAAAATGTCAAATTAAAAAAAAAAATGTAAAAATGGTCGATAAAACAGAAGAAAAAATATAACATATCGAAAAAAGCGGATTGAGCATTATTTAAAAAAAATATATCAAACAGTGGAATTTTAAAAACATAACAAAATCTTAAATATTAAATAACGAAAACTGAATAAAATTGTTCTGAAAAAGTGGCGTTGTCATCCTGATTATAGCTTACAATCATAATAAAATACAATAAAATTAAAAAAAAAAAAAAATTAAAAGGAACTAAATAATAAATCTGTTAAAAATTATAATTAATAATCACTGAAAACTATATCGCAATTTCAAATTATTAAAAAAAAAAAATCGCTGCCATTAAAACTAATAATAATGAATCAAGTTAACAAAAAAAGTCATAAAATCCATAAAATATGTATCATTGAAAATTGAAATTCTATCTTATAAATCGAAAAAAAACCTACTCCCTATAAAGAAAATCTCACGCGAAAAATTCATCTGAAAAACACGATCAAAGGAAATGCTTAAAGTCTAGGTCTACCAAAAATACTTATAATTAAATACAGACACAAATTTATCGTATTTCCAATTAAAACCGTAACGCTTTAACATCCCACGAAAAAAAATCTAGAGAGGAAAATGGTGCCGGTAATTTTTCAGTTTCACAAATATTTTTTCTTGCGGTTTTCAAGTCACGTTTCTACCGAACGCGTGCGTGCCGAGCAAATGCCGCCGTTATTTTGAATAGAGGCGCTAGGGGTTGTTAATATAGAAGGGTGTCCATCGTGTAAATTAAGACATTTCAGACAAAAAATAAAGACAACGACCGCATGCGGCGTGTGTTTGTTGCGTCGAGCGCGCGTTCCAAGGACACACGGCAAACACACCTCAAAAGCGGGAAATTTAATAGACATCCTCTTGTAAGACACCACCTCATTCCTATTCATATAAGCTCTGCCATGCGCGTTTTCTTTGCAAAGCACACACTCGAACAAACGTACTTATTATATTTGAATTTCCCCATTGCATTCTCATTTTCCCAGTTGAGTGCACGCGTCGTCATACGATAAAACACTGCAATTTCTTTTGATTTACAAAAGTACTCTTAACGGATATCTAGACTATATATATATATATTAAACTTGTCGGATGATGGGTTTTATATATATATAGCAAGTATAATACTATGGATAACGATACTTGTGCGCCCGCCGTGGAGCATATTTCAGGGGATGTGAATATTTTCAAAATCATGACTTCTTGCGTGATAAATCGCCGACATAATGTTTAGTTGTTTCGCGTTTCTTTTTGCCATGCTCTCTGCCAGCCAGTGTGGGGTGGTGGTGGTGTTGTTGGTAGTAGTGGCAGAGCGCACGCTTCTCCGGGCTGTTGCCGGCACGGGCTGGAAATTCCAAAACACCATTCGTCATTTTCCTTCCGAAAATCCACATTTGTATGAATACATAATGTCGCGACGCACACTGTTCCCGTTGACAATGCCGCACTGCGGGTTATTCTGCAAATAAAGCTCGCGCAACCCCTTGCTTTTGCCACCGCATATATATATATATACAAACAGCAGGAGCAGCCAGCAGCCCGTACCCGACCCAACTCGACTGTGATGACGGGGGCGCCTTATGCTGGCAATGTTGTACACACACAGAATTTATGTCTTGTATCATTTTCGTGAAGGTATGCGACTGCCCGAATTTATGGCTGTGAATTTAAATGTACATATGGGTGGGGGCCATGCGTGTGGTGGGTGCGGGCAAGTGGGAAACCGCTGAAGTGCAGTACAACGGTACCACACTCTGTATACACTCTGTTGGAGCTTTGTTACCGCGCTTGCTTTGATGTGAGTGTGTGTGTGTGTTTATGGAAGCTCACACAGGTGCAGTTGAGCTGAATTCTGCTTCTCGGATTGTGGTGAATGGTACTGATTTGCAATTGCGGTTCAAAATAGCGACGGTGGTTAATTGAAATGAGCCATTCTCAGAAGAGGCCCCAAGGTAAATTATGTGGTTTATCTGAAAATAAAGAAAAAGTCATTAGAAAATTGCTCTTTGTTACGATAGACCAAAAAACTATCACTCAAAAAAAAATATTTAAAAATGCAACATTGGTCGTGTAGCACAAAAATGGCGTATATCAATTTCGTTGAAAAAAAACGCGCGCGTCATCACAAAAGCCAGCCAAACGCACAGTGAAAAAAAACCTATTGCTAAAAGCTTTGCTGCTCGGAATTATCCGATTTTCCCGTGCTGTGATTGAAAATACATGCTGTGCTGCACTTCAAAGCGTATATATCGTATATATACTTGTGTGTGTGTGTGTCATGTGCAATGTGTAAACTACGACGTACACAAAAAAACGCATGTAAATACAGCTCTTTATTGTTGCACTCGTTTGGAAAACGTCAACGCATCGGCCTCGCAAAAAAGCTTTTAGAAATAAATGCACTTTTTTCGAATTTCAACTATACATAAATACATATTGTATATAACATAAATATATCAATTATTCTATGGACAAGACGTTCCATAACACCTGCTGTTTGAGTTATTCTACTGTCTTATTTCGCAGAGTATATAAGAATACAGCGCGGCAGCATAATTTAAACTGAACTGTGCGGCGTCATATGCGTCAGTCAGACGCATGATTGGTGCGTCATAAGATGATGGATATCGATAGCAATTATATATATTTTAAGTATAAAGACGTTGCTATTGTCGGAGCAATATAGCTAATTTAGGAGAGCCACGTGTAACTGGTGCACCTTGCGCGCGCGTTCATCTTGACGGAGCGCTATTTTTCATGCGAAGGGTCGTCGCACAGAATGCGAGTAAAAGTTATTGTTTTTGTGTAATTATTATAAGATCGGGATAACGAAACGCGACAGAGCGTGCTAGGAACTCTTGATTTGTACGTTAGTTTGTTTTTTTCTGATTAGCGCAATAGTACAGAAAAAAATCAAACAATCATTTTTTTGTATTCCGATCTGTGATAAACATAAACATAACATAAAACATGGAATAAAACCTATTCGTTACATAAAAACGTATTTAACACCGATTATGATAACCCATTCAAAGATGATTTTCTTATGTAGTTTGGGATGGATAAAAAACATTCATTTTTTTTTTTAAAATTGTATAACATGTGCTTGAAACCTATTAGTGACAGAAAAACGTATTTAACACCGATTATGTGACCTGCTTTTAACTGTTTTATGGAAATGATCTGAAAGTCTTGTTTATTATGTTTGCCTGTTACATTTTTCGTATTCTTTCACATTCAAATTAAACAATCTGGAAATAATTAAATTTTAATTCCAAAATAATAAAAAAAATCATGAATTTACTGTAAAACCATTAAAAACTGAAAATATTGCCAACCGTTATATGACAACTATTTGTAACAAGAACACGTACTAAACACCAATGACGATTACCCTTTTATAAGTGATTTTGTCACGCAAATTTTATAATATGAAAGAAAACATTGTAGTTCTAATCTGAAAAAAAACATAACTCTTCAAACTAATTTCACTTTTTAAATTCAATTTAAATAATCAAATAATTCTTCTTATTGAAAATTTGAATATCGGAATATAGGAATCATACATAAATATATAAAAATCATCAAAATTTATTTTTTTATGTATTTAGAAATAAAAACCTAAAAAACGTAATAAACACCGATTATGCCTACATTTGATTGTTTTTGATTCAAATAAAAAATATACAATAATATATAAAATGCAATAAACAAAATCCAATTAAACAAACAAAAAAAATCTAAACTTACAATAATACAAAAAACGACTTTTCAAAATCAATTTAAAAAAAAACAACCTAAAATGTATAGAAAATCTAAAAAGTTTTATCGATTTAAAAAAGCATTTCAAAAACTAAAATAAGATACACCAACGTATCAATCACGTGCTGGACCCATATTCGTAACAAAAATACGTATTATACACCTAATATTATAACCATTTTTTTTTTGTTGCGACAACTTGTTCTTTTAAATGGTCCAATGGAAGATATGGCGATGGCTATATAATAATTACAGCATTATAGGTAAGAATTATTTTAAAAACCCATACCTCTTAAAACATGGATATCGTAAAAAATAAATAAAATGACATAAATCAACAATTCAGTCCAATATTTAAAAAGACAAAATGTACGAAAATAGTATTTTTAATCCAGATGGGAAAAAAGGATTATTTTTAATTATCTCCAAATTAAACGATAAAATTACCTACGAAATATTTTCTATAGAACAACTCCAAATATCTGCTAATCTCCACTAGATTATTTTATATCGAATATCTGAACCATATCAATGGCATATAGCCTAATATTTACACTGCATCGCACATGCTCCATTATAATCAATTCATCGAAATGTATTTTCGTTCAATTTCAGAGCGAATATCCACTATCAAAAATATACATATGTAGTTATATACATTTATAATATATTTAAAATATTCTCTCGACAGCTTCGCAATGGAATAATTATAAACAAATACGACATTTAAATAAATAATATATTGCTATTTGCAAAATGGAGATGCGCTATCGACGGGATTCTGAATATTCATATTAGCATTCAATATATAGTATATATTAAATATATATAGACTCGTGTATGGTCGTTTTAATAGAGCGATATTGCGCTACCGCCCACGCAGCGCAAATGGCAACGCAAACAAATCGTATATTATTTGGTTGCGTTTTCCGAGAAAACTCTATACCATACATACATTTCAATATAATATGTGTGTGGAGCACTCAATAGCAGCAATGGAAATGTTTGGAAAAAATAAACACACCGCTATTTATCGCGGAAATTGAAAATTCATATTGTGCACCCGGAAAACTCAATTCTGTAGCATTAGATATGCGCTGTGTCGATGTACATTTGTACAATTTAAATAAAATGAAAACTGGTGCATATTATAAGCGCAATAATTTATTCTGATCCGAACACAAATATTTAATCACAATCTCGAATTTAAGAGCTAGTAATTAGGCTGTTTGAAATCCACTCACCTATTGAGATTTAAAAAACAGGTAGAATTCACAGATGGACAACTTCTTATTCTTTTTTCTTGTTGGCGTTGACCCACTTCCGAAACATACACACACGCACACAGAAAACTCGCGATAGACTCACAACGGTACTTTTTTTTCGGTTCTTAATCACTTCGGAGAGCAACAATCTATATAAACACAATACCGAATACTTTCTTTACGATTTGATGCGTTTCAATTTGCGTTTGCCACACGCAAAGTGCGCCGATTGACGCGTCCGACGTCTTCGATCACACTCTGCGCGTGTCTTGCTCGTTCAATGATCACTTTTGAATTGATTCCAGAAACCGAAAAACACTGCTTATATACGTGCATCACGTTGATCATGTGTCCTGCTCATGCTCACAGTACTCTAGACCCCTTAACATGTGCGTGTCACTGGTCCCGCATTTCTGTTGCTCTCCCTACTTTTGAATGTATGCTTCGGAATTGGTCACACGCAACATACACATAATAACATGTATGTTTTGTATGTATGTATATAACATAACCGCTGATCAGGCAAAGAAATACGCGCAGTAGAAAAAAAACCTTTAAGACCCCTTGCTATTTGAATTACACAATGTTCTTTGCGACGCGCAGCGAGCGGTTCTGAGACAACATACCAAAAACATAAGTAGAAAGAAGAAGACGAGAGAGAGAACAAAAAACTGCCGATCAAGAAGGGGATCTTTCACAGAAATGAATATACAAAAGATTATAATATAGGACGTTATACATTTTAGTTTTCGGCGGTTATTGCGATGTTGGTAAGTATTATAATAAGATGGCCTGGGAGAAAATTGCGCAAAACTGGATCGATCAAACGACGAGTATTTAGGGAACATGCAAACAAAAAAAAAGTATTATAATATAAAATTTTATGTATATTATATAGGCTATCCGGAGGTTGTAAACTTGTTTTCGGAGGAGTTTTTTTTTTGTTTGTTGTCAGATCGCACAGTTTTTGCGGCTTCTTCTTCTTCATCTTTTGGGATGTCTGAGGCGTTTTGTTGGAACGTGGGACTTTGACTTTGGTATAGGCAATTATATAATGATGAAGATGCGAATGTGTGTTTTTGTGATGCTATTTGAGGAGTAATGGTGTTGTTTTGGCATTTGTTTGTTGTGATGATTTTTTATGGCTTCTTTGAGAAGATTTACTTGATATAATTCGAAGTAAAGATAAACAAAGTTCGAAAATGTGACTTTCTTTGATTTTCACCAAGATTTTTTAAATGAAGTCCTCAAACAAACAGAAAATATTATAATTAGAAGAGATAATTTCTATTAACGTCTTTGTGGATTTTTTTAAGTATTTATGTTTTTTATGGTTTAATATATACAAATATCAGAAGGATATATTATTACAAAATCCAAACAGTGTTTGGCACAACATACGTTTGGGGTATTTTTTGAAAGCGTCTGGGATGAAACACTTTGCTGCTAGTCTGTTCTCTATATTCTTATCAGTCATTGAAGAAGATGCGAAAAAGTTATTGCAGTATATTTTAATATTGAATGATGAACATGTACTTCTATTTAATCGGTCGTGATCCAAACTTTCAGTGCTAGTCTTTTCACTTCGAAGGCGTCTAGATACCTTTAAGGAGAGCTTTCGATTGAGATTCATATATTGTTAATCAATAAATTGTACGCAGACACAGACCGAACCGTGCAGTTTTAACGTGGGTTCCTGCCATAAGGTATACCTCAAGTCCCACTTTAAAGGTTCGATATAGCTTTTGAAACCAGTTATAAGGTATTCTGCAAGGGCCGACACACACAAACAGTGACAACTAACGTTGACTATAAACACACCTGTGTCTGCAACATCTTCAACTGCGGCAAAGCTCAAACCTTTAGTGAGTTTCATTACAGAGATATTCGTTCAGCGTCACACAATCTCCATTCCTGTCTCTGAACAAGGAGCTGTTGCTCTACCGGCATGAGTCGTGGACTTGTGAAGTTCCAATTCAAGACAAATGACAACAGTTCTGTCGACATCAACATAAACTCTCTGGTTTTAAGCCACATCACAAAGCAGCTACCCAACTGGTTTGTCCCTGACAAGGTCGTCAACCACGTCAAGGACATCGATATTACCGATCCGAGTTTCAATAAACCTGAAGACATTGATGCACTGATTTGAGTAGATATGTACGGTCAGCTCCTCCTTGACGTGATAATTCCTGGCTCAAATAGAATTAGGAAACACAATTCGCCGCTCGAAATAGACTTTAGGGAATCAATTAAGATCACTTTTTGTCAATCTTGATGTGCCTACTGAGATGTCTACCAAACGAACTATCTTTTCCGAGGTAGCCCAACTTGTTGATCCGCTTGGCTGGATCTCACCGATAATAATATCCAGATCAACTATTTTCTTGCAGCAAAATATTTGTTTCGCTTAATGCTTGGAATGCGCTCGAAAAGTGCTTAAAACCGCTAAGTTTTGTTAAAAAAAAACTAGACTTAATTCAAGCAAAAAACGAGACGTAAATCAAGCATTTTTCGATCGAAAACCGAGAGAAAAATGTAGACGTAAATCGAGTATTACCAAGACGTTCTTTGAGCAAAATCGAGACGTAATGTGAGAATAAATTAAAGAAATAAAAATAATAAATATATTTATATTTATACAAAACTACATTATGTGTTTATACAATAATATTTAGGCCTTATGTTCCTTGAAAAAAACATCTTACTTAGCTGATTTGAATTCAGTCATCCGCTCGTTCATAAAAAAAAAACTCTAAAATTTACTGGACTGAGCCATCTTGGTTGTTACTGATAAAAAAACGAGCAAATGCCCACGGTAAAATGGCTTCTGGCAAGAGTAGTCGACGTAAAACCTTGGACTGATGGAAAAATGCGTATCCTATCACACAAATACGCGAGACTTATTGACATACCTTTTAATGATGCTACCAATATGCGTTAATGTTGCGACGCAAACTAATATTTTATTTTATTTTTGTAAACTGAACCCAGACTTTCATGTGATAGGTGACTTTAACAAAAAGGCATTGCATATCACTTGCAATCAACAGTTTCGAACCGAGATGAAGAGCAACGATCGTGGACCAAGGAACGAACGTCGAACTTGGACGGGTAACAACGATCGTGGATCAAGGGCTGAGCGACAACGATGGATCTTCTCAGTTAGGAGATTTGTATAGTGGGAGTAATATACTCGAGCATCTTAGTCTCTCTGTTCAGACTCATAAGCAATCGAATCCCATTTCCTATAAAATAGAGCCAAATCAGGGATTGTCGGTAGGTTTTAGTTTAGTTTTTGGAAAAAGTTGTCAGAGCCAAGGCGTCGGAGACAGGATGTGATCAATTAATGAATGAACTATTTTTTTGATAATCTTTCAAGCTGTACTGACGAGTCTTCGACCAAATTACGGCATACTAAAATTACGGATTCTTCTAATCACATAACGTAAACTCATCATCTCATTGGATCCTTTAATCCCTTGTGGGACATAGGGCCATGACGGGTTCACACGAGTGGTCAGGTTATGCTAATGTGCTGTTTTGTGTTGTGCTAATCCTATTGGAGCTACTGTGCTCTAACACTCACAACACATCCCCGATGGTTATTTATTTGCCCTGACGCGACTCTAACAACTTTGCAGGGCAAATGCGCATATTTTTGAGATATCTCTATGCACCGAAATCTATCTTACTATTTATATTCGGAATTGTGAATCATCAACGTCATCATACACTTATTGTTCTATACAGAGTGCGTGTGTATATGTTAATCGAGTAGTTGGTTATAAATATTTTTGACATTCGATTATTCCTATATTAAATAGTTTACATATTAAACATGGAATTATTAATGGATTCTCCTGCGCATGAAAATCGTTGAGTTCAAAACGAAAAACTTTGGTTACTTTGTTTTTAAATGTTTGTTACAAGATTGTAATTTTCTATAACAACTTACGTTTGATGTAAATGTGTGTTATAAGATAGGGCCCCAGGACTATTTTAAACGAGAAAGTCCCACCTGACGTCAATTTTGTTCTATTCATATATGAATTTATATTTAATTTTTTACTTATATATTTATTTTTTTAAATAAATAATTTATTTATTTCATTCTAAGGGGTAATATACGGTAGAAGACATTGTCAGACCATTCTATAGACCGAAAAAAATATGGAAAGACCGAGACCGAGAAAAATACGGAGAATGAACGACTATAACCGATTGGTCGTACCGATACCGACTTATTTAGCCGGTCATAGTAGGTCTAAATCGGTTTTAGCGCGACATTTTTTAATATATTTGGTATATTTATATATTAGGTCTTTTACTTGACATGGCGGTCATGCCCGGGTCTTGTAAGCAAGTAGAGACATATCCGACATCTGTAAGTCCGGAAAAAAGCTTTTCGTTTTGTGGATGGTGTTTTTAATATTTAGTGTTTAGTAATTTGGGTTGAAAGTATTAAGTAATAATTAATAAAAATTGGAGATCAGATAATCGATCGTTAATTTCTTTGAAACATTTATTTACGGGCGCATATGTTTTATTGTATTGCGTTTTATAAAGCCAGACTGATTTATCTATTTACATATAATTTATTACACTAGTCTTAATTTGTAATATTCGCCTAAAAGATTTTAGTTACTATTTTTTTTACATTTATTATGATTATTACTTAAAACTTAAATAATTAAAAAAAAAAACAAATAATAAAAAAACCATAGATAAAATTGAATCACAGATAGTGTAAACCTCGTACACAAGTAAACATTTATAAATAATTAATTATTAAAAAATTAATCCGAATCATCATCTATTGTGATAACTTCGGCAGGACCTTCCAGCGCAGCACTTGGTTGAATGGCCTTCATCTTTTTTAACTTTGCACAGTTAATTTGTACTTTTATCTTGTAGAAAGTTTTGATATTTTCTTGTTTTTTCAGTTTTTCTTTAAATGATGAAATAGTTGTGGTGGCCTACCAAAAAAAATATATTCAATGAATTATTTAGAATTTACATAATTAACTCTGAATAATTACCTTTTCAACAACATCAACAATACTGCTAGTGCGAGCTTCGGCTTTAGTCATACATTGAATGGCAAGATTCAGGACTAAAAGCTCATTAAATACGTCTTTCGGCAATTTTAATTTATGTTTCTCAATGTTTCCATTAATATCCAGTAATCCATATTTTGTAATAACCTGATTACAAGAAAAAATATATATGTATAAACAATATATTATATTAAAGTACATATTTAGTAAATATTACCGTTGTGGGAGTAAGTAGTTCCGGTGTTTGTAAATTATACAGCATGTACTGAGCTATTTGAGAAACTCCAACAAATCTCCAAGACACGGTCATATTGCTCGGTATCATGTGCAAGGTTTGCTGGCGAAGGTAACTTTACAATAGAAAATGGATAGCGATTAGATTATTAATTTTGTGTGATCTTATTTTTACTTACGTGTTCAAGTGTTGATTAAGATTGTTCATGCAACTAACTTTAATGCTACCTTTCATTTTGGCAAGTTTAAAAGTATACTCTTCGGTCAAACATGTACGTTCAGCTGGAATTCTACCCAATTCTATAATGTCACTAATAAGAAATCCTTTTTGAATGACCTTTGTTAGTATTGAATTTGGTGGTGGTAGCTTTTTATTAGATTCAGATGCAGATGTGCCAGGCAATATAATAACATTTTGCAGCTGATTTGGAGGAATAGTACTTGTTATAGATTTTGTAATATTTGTTGAAATACTCGAGCAATTGCTGATGTTAGGCATGGGTATAACCATCAAATCTTTGGGTATATTTGGCCTTTTTAATAATAATGACAAATCATCATTTTGGTAATGCCTCTTCTGTATTCGTTTATCAGCTAATACTGTTGAATTAGATGGTTTCAAACTGTAAATTGAAACCTCCGGTCCATTCGGGAATTCTGGAACGGGTGGTCTTGCTCCCAATGTTATCGATATATCACATCCGGACGAGGTGCGTGGCTTCTGCAAAGACTTTTTAGTAAATCGTGCTGGAAGAGAATCTCGCCTACGTTGAATTTTATTTGGTTGCACAGCTTCTTTATTTGCGATAGGTGTATTCAGTTTTCTTTTATTTCTATAAACACGAACATTTGCTTTTGCTACCGATTGATTCAATGTGTTAATAGGCTTTTTATGTGTATCATTTAGAGTATTTGCTTTTGCTTCCGATTGACTCAATGTGTTAATAGGCATTTTATGTGTATCATTTAGAGTATTGTTTGTCAGTAAAGTTGCCTTGTAAGCTGCCGATGTACCAGGCTGACTGTAAAAATCGAGATTTTGAGAATGACTATCCTCAAGAACGGTCGAAGATCCAATCAATTTTAACGGTGGCATCTGAAGAGCATTTTGTGGAATTGTCAGGACAAGTGGAGCTAAACTGTCAGAATCTCCATTTATGGTTGATTTGTCTGTAGATTCTGTATTACCATTATTTACAGAGTACGGACCAATATCCGAAAATGCTATTGATATAGAATTTTTATTTCCTGTAGCCTCATCATCTTCAGAATCAATAATTATACAATCAAGTTCATCACCTTGAGCTGTAGAGCTAGTTATTAAAAGTGGATCTTCAGCTATTATTATTTCACATTCCTTTTCCGGAGAATCTATATTTTTTGTAGTATTATCTTCCTCAATATCATTCAGACTTGTGTTCGAATTATTATTAGATATTATCGTTTCTTCTGTGTTTTTTTTAGTATTATGTATTCCCAATTCACTATCTTCATCGCTGGCTTCATCAATGCTTGGCTCATCTGTGGTAACATCGAAACACCCATTCATTATTTTACCTTCTTTGCAAAACAACCAACACGCCGTCGTTCGCCGTGCTGGCTTGATGTTTTTCATTTTATCGTATTCTTCCATTAAAAGCATGCGACCGTCAACTTTTTGGTAGAGCGTAACAACAAATTGTGCATCAGTTTTAAACGGACCAAAAAATAGCTTGTAACCATACGAGTAATTTACATACACATCCGGTTTCTGGTTTGACGTCGACAATCTCACTACTTTCTGTGTTTTCTTCGACATATTTAGACCAATTTGAATTTTATTGTATGGTAGCATCGTTTTCCAAGGAAGTACATACATATGGGAAAAGTCACACGCTACTGTAATAAGATACCATTTGTGTGCACCCTGGGATGGAATCGGTAAAACAATTTTGTTCATATCGGGTAGCGGTAAAGGAGTTGCTGGAATATTACATACTTGTTGAATATTAGCAGGACTTTCAATTAATTTTGAGTTATAATTTAATTGTTTGAACAAATTGTACAAAGTTGTTATCTTTGTAGCGAGCAATGGTTCTGTTGTTGGACTCGGTGCAACACGTAATGCTTTGTTCAAATATGGTTTTTTACTGTGTGACATTCCAATAATTTTCCAGTAGTTTGAGACGCCAAAAAGCAAAATTCCCAAATGCTCAGTATGTGAGTTGCATACACCTATCTTTATCAGTTTTGCTACAATTGGAAGTCGATCGGGTGCCACAGCTTTAATGTTTATAACACATGTGGCCTTACACACTGTCGGCATTATATTCTGGACGGTCAAAGCAAGAACAATTTCGTGGGTGTTCAATTGTACTTCCCACACATACACTAAGTCCTCATTGAATGCCTTTATCAAGTTCGATAACTGAATAATCTCTATTTTTGGTATTGGTTTTGTAAATTCTAGCTGAACTCTTAATTGGTGCTTTGTAATTTTTTGCATTGTGTTCGTCACCGCTCTGTTTAAGTTGCGAACGTTTTTATCGGATTGAGTTTCTACTGGTCTTTTATCACTTTCTTCGACATTTTTTGTATTTGAATCAATGATGTCAGCTATTGGATTTGTATCTTTTACATCAGCTTTTGGATTTGTAACTGTAACGTCAGCTATCGGATTGCTATCTTTGAGTATACATTGAGGATATACTACTTGTGAAATTCTAGGTTTTAATAAAGAGTTTGTATTGGATTTTGCTGACTCAACTATTTTTTTGTTTATAATTTGAACAGGGCTCTTTATGATCATACTCGTTGGTTCTTCTACAACGTCCACTGTTTCTGATCTACTCATACAGAATCTGACATGCGATTTAAGTAATGATTTCAAACCAGGATTCATTTGTTCAGTGTCACAAACATTTTTTCTTACAATTTTATATGTTTGAGCATTCCTAATTCGATATTTGTCTGCATTTAAGTATTGAGTTCGTGCACAAGATACATTTTCCACAACTTCTTCTGTTTGCTGTACATCAACACTTTTTTTCTTTGCTGGTTCAACTTGAACTTTGTTTTTTGTTGTGTTGTATTTTTTAACTTTTTTTAGTGGTTCTAGTAATTCATCAGTCTTCTCAAATGTATACTGTCGTCTTCGTGACACAGCTACCATCTCTTCGTCATGAGCTTCCGTCTTTGAATCAGTAAATTTAAATCTATTACCATTAACCGCCAAGTTCTTGCAGAAACATTTGTACAAACAATGAACCATACACCAAGGTTCCAAATGGTCTAGTTCAGGCATTAATTGCAAATATACGTTTGCATGGCGCATTCGTTCGACAACATCTAAAACTTGAGATTTCTCAGAGACAGCAGGTTCAGATGTGATCTCTGATACATCTTGTTGTGGACTTTTCACTACTACGGGCTTTTTCATTACAAATGGATCGATACCATTATGATGGTCCTGGATTCTAACGCAATCATCAAATCTTTTTGGCACTTTTTTGTTCCGTTTTCCCCGGTTACTAGCGCTAGGTATATATATTGTTTTGTCTGCGGAAAGCAATACGGTTGATGTGAACTCTTTTTCTTCCTTGGCTAGGAACGCGGTGGCTTTATCGCGCAATTGTTTCATGTCATTGTTTATGTTAGTTTCCTTAAATAGAAAGTTATTTCATGAACATAATAATAACAATATAATATATAAATATATAGAAAAATTAACTTACATATTGAGTAATATTATTTTGTATCTTTGGGCACTGACATTTAAATATGCACTTTGATTGCATACAGTGTGATGGATAATTTTTTGGCACTGAAAGACTATCACAGATACAGCCTAATGTGCAGTAGGCTTCTGTACAATTTTCTGAAATTATATAATATTATATTTAAATATATTTAAAACGCTTAAAAATATATGTTATACCTTTCATTGTTGGTACGTATGCATCAATTATAGTGGCATTTAAACGTTTTAGTTCATTTCTAAAAATAAATTATTATGAAAAAAAAATATATAATATTAAATCTGAACTTACACCATCCGAGCTGATCCAATACTTCTCTTTTTGGTTTGCAACATTTTGTCGTACACTATTTCAGAAACTGGTTGTTCGGTAGCTTCTGACACTCTATTGTATGTTCCATCAGGATCTTCCTTGATAAGGGTACTGTCAAACATACCCAATGCTACGGATTCAAACATACTAGTAAGTACATCGGCCACTTCTGTTGCAATCGTATCATTAGGATCAATGTTCTGACGAAACATCATTGGCACAACTTCCTGCGTAGTGTCCGAAGTCCCCTCCAGACTTGAACAGCTATTCAAATGCTTTCGTTTTCGAATCAACACACGTTTCTGGTCATTGCAGTATGGTATATCAAACGAAAATGAAGGTGGATCTACATAATCCTTGACTTGAACGAGCTTCTTACGACCTCTCTTTTTTCGCAATATTTTTACTGCTGTCACCGCAAATTGTGCCCAGTGCGTTGTGATTTTCTCATGAGGTAATGCTAATTTCAAGTAAGGTCTAATATTTTCTGGCAACGGTCTCTCGAGTTGTGGCCATACTTCTAATTGGACCAATGGCAAATTAAACATTTCCAAGGGGCCAAGCTCAAAGTCTGGGGAACTTTTATTAATTTTAAGTTGTTTTCGACTCAGTGGGCACGGTCGAATAAATTCTACTCGGTCAGGCAATGTGTTCAGTTTCTTTACCAAACCATCTTCGGTTTTTACTAAAGGTTCCGGTTTTAATGGCGGACAAATCGAATCTAGATTATTAATTTTAACTTTGGATAGATCCTTGCACATTCGTGAGCATTTGACTAACTTTAAGTTTTTCGGTAATGGATTATCTGGAAGAACGCATATAGTTTTCTGTTGATGATTGCCACGACCACTGAACAATTTTAATGCCGTATTTTTGTGAGTAATCGTTTGAAAAATAAAACGACCATTTTCAGTTTTTAACCATGAAATCGTAAACCAACTGTTACGAGTAATTGGTATGTTGTTATCTTGTATGTCTGCAAGTACTCGTAGATTAACTTTTCCCGATTTTGAGCGCTTGGAAAGTTCACGATAAATTGATGCTTCATTTTCAATCATTTGAAAGTTTATATCGGTTTTCTTTTCTAAAAGCATTCGCTTTTCGGCAACGGTTCGCGGTCGCTCCATATCACTAGGGTGCGTTGGACATATGAGATTGGGCGGTTTAGAATCGTCATACATCATTGCCTCATCGTAAGATCGCTTTGCCGGCAAAGAAATGTTTGCCGAATTATCCAAAGCATTCTCTGTCATAAAATTATCAAGATCCTTGCTGATAAATGCCGAATGTGATGTAGCGTTTGGAACGAATGGTGTGGGCAGTAATCCAGGCGTATCCAGATGCTCAAATACTGTAGCCTCTTCAAATCCTAAAAAATCCGAATGATTTGATATTTCATCTGAATCCGGTGACGCTAAAACTTTTGAGCTCGTTTCTTTTGATAATTCTAATGTTTCAGTGCTGGTGACGTCTGCAAATGTTTCTGTTAGTTTTTCATTATCATCGATTGAACGAAATGTGCTTTTTCGTCGTGCTGTACGACTAAGTGGAGTTTCAAGGTCCATACCAGAAATCTTTAGTTTATTAATCAATGAATCGATAAAATTCACTTTGCCCTCACGCGGTGTAGAAGTACTTGGAAGAGTGGTTTTCTCCGTGGATGGTTCTGTTCTATTCAAATCTAACTCACCATGCGATTTATTATATCTTGCATTTTCTAGCGAAGATTGTGATGTAGTTCGAATAAATGATGGTGTACCACAACGGCTTGTGTCTGGTGTTTTAGTTAGAGATAATGATGGCACTGCAGAACTACTGCGACTTATGTCACACAAAAATGAACCACTACGTTTTCCCATTTTTAACAAGTTTAGTTGTTCACGAAGTTGTTTGCCAACATCTTCGGTATCCGTAGACTCGTTAATTTCTGCTGGCTTCTCCAACTCTTCGATTTCAGTATGTTCATCAAATTCTTCTTCTGAACTTTCCTCACATTCATCAGCTTTTGTTAGTACCTTTTTATCTTCAATATCCGTAGACTCGTTAATTTCTGATGGCTTCTTTAACTCTTCGATAGCAGTAAGTTCATAAAGTTCTTCTTCGGAACAGTTACCACATTGATCAGCTACTGGTAATATCTTGTTACTTGGATCTAATTCGATTGATTTGTTTTTTTCTTCTTCTGGCGAATGCTGGAAACCCGAATCATTGCCATCTCTAAACAATTCATTATCTTTGCAAATAATTGCATTAAATGGCTGCTGTTCAGAGTCTAGCTGAGGTTGGTCTTCTGTAAGTTGATCTTTTGGTGGATTTTGATCTAATTCTTTATCACTGATCATTTGGACATCCGAGTTTGACGAAATTTTATCGTGTACTTCATAAGATTCTGATTGTTTTACCATAATTATTGCTTCACATTTTGATAAAACTCTCAATTCATTTTCGAAATCAATTTCAGTGTTATTATGTTCAATATTTACACAATTGTTTTTTTGATCAGGTTCACTTATCAAATTATCTATTTCATTTGTTTTGGGATTTTCAAAAATATTTGAAATTACATCCTGATTTGAATCATTTTGATTAACATCTGTTTCGAGTTTTTCCGATGAACATATTTCACTAGATAATTCAATATTTGTATCATTCTGATTTAATCCTTTATCACACTCGGATATGTTTTCAAAACATTCACTTAAAACAGTGAGCGATTTTTTCTCTTCCTCTAGATTATTATCAGCTATAATATAACAAAAGTTCTTAAATTTATCGATAAAAGTGGATTCTTTTGGTTTCTGGGAAATGTCCAAAATTTCACTCTTGCAGACATCATGATTTTTAATTCTTAGAAAACTCTCCTTTAGCACGTCCGGAATAACTTCAACAGCTTTATGCACAAGCGTATCCTCGTCATCACTATTTATTTCAATTATTTCAACCACATGTTTTTCGCAGTTTTTTTTAATTGGACGAACTCTTGACTTACGCACGGAGACTTTCTTTTTGATGTTCATAAAATAACGTCTCAAACGTTTCCTTTTGGTGAGTTTTTTCTTTTTTTTTGGTTTTCTCAGTGTTATTCCTTTCACCATTGCCAGAAAATGTCTACTGGTTATCTTCTGTTGTTTTATGCTTTTAACAAAGACTCCCTGTTTCTTAATAGAATTATACATTATAACAGATTTGTGGTTAGCCCGTTTATATCTTCTGTAGATGATTACATGCTGAGCACACAGATGTTTCGATTCTTGAAGGATTCGTTTAAAATTTGCCACAAAGTATTCTGGCCTTGTTTTCAGTCTCCTGTTTATACGTTCAAATGTACGATAACCAGTTAGTGTTTCCATTCTTTTATAATCTAAAATACAATAAAAATAAATGTTTTAAAAACGCTTAAAAAATATTATAATTTTAAAACTATTAAATTGTATCCTATACACCAATCTATACTTTTGAATAAAATTTAATTATTTTGACAAAAGTTCCGAACAAAAGTTAGTTTGACTTGATAATTACACTGTAAGGTGTAAGCAGACCAAAAATTCGGATCCGGCTCAGATGCTGGATCGTTCAGATGCTGGATCGTTCAGATGCGCGAAAATCACAAATTAAGGCTAGCGTAATAAATTAAATGTTAAAAAATTAAAATCAGATTGGCTTTTTAAAACACAATTTCATATATATTTTACGCCGGGATCGTAATAAAATGTTTGGACATCTGACCTGCTCCCAAAAATTAGATTTATAAAATATATATAGACATTCTATAAAAAAGTTTCAGTGTACAAAAATAATTCAAAACACAAAGTATGTACATAAATAAATGACTTTAAAAAAAAACAATTTATTTATAATTACTGAATCATGTTTACAATACAATACAACAAAACCACGTGCGAAAAAACAAAATGGCCGCTTCGAAACACCTAAAATGGCGGTTGTAAAAATCATTACAAGTAAAATGTGTGTATAATAAAAAATACACCGAACACCGGTTCCATTACTAAGCAAAGTTATTATTCCTTACCATGCGATTGCGGACTGAACAGGTAACAAGAACATATATGCAAATATAATGTAACAGGAACGATATTAATAAACACAAGAAATCATTTCTTTATATATAATTAATAACAATTTATTATCAAATATTGCAAATCTTCAATTAAAAGGCGTTTAACAAAACGTCAAAACGCAGTGTCGACTGCCACTCTACTGAGAGAGAGCTTCAAACTGAGAAACTCAAAACCAAATCGAAATCACACATTCAAACAATACACAGCTGTAGCGCATAAACATATACTCTCTATGTGTGTTTGTATTTTATATATAAACATCAAAGCGTGTATAATAAATACGTGCTCCCAGTCTCTCCTCTCTCACCATCAAATAGCAACATACATATTTTTCTTGGTATTGCCATAGTGCCCACGCATAGTCTTGATGAGATATTTCGTAAAATCATTCATTTAATCGATTTCATACATGCATAAAAAGAATGAATGCTATTTTTATATGGATGCGTATTATCATAGAAATAAATTTTGTTCGACTAAGCATAATATACATTCTGCTGTATTCACATTAAATTTTTGTAATTTTAGACCTTTTAAAAGTTTTAGTACACGATAATCGCATATGAAAACCATGTTCTAAAATTTAAAATGCTTTTAGTTATTGCGAATCAATCAATCCATTTCTTTTTCTGTACCTTTTCTGATATATTGACAAACATGAGAGAAGTTATGCATACAACGCTTCAAACGGTACAATGGATCGAGCTCCCGAGTAAAGATAAGAAAGTGATATTTTGCTTACAGTATACATCAGAGTTTACCAAATTTGACAATTCATCTGGCTACGAACTCACCGCATAATTTAATTTTGAAATCCAAATTATTCAAAATCTCTCTCCGCAAAATTTATTTTTGTCCAGGCAACAATTCAAAAATGCTTACTAATAAATTCAAATGGTGTGCATATTTGTTATTTTGCATAATGTTATTTTGTATTCCAAAATAATCAAAATCGCCCTCCGCCAAATTTATTTCTGCACAGGTAACAATTAAAAAAATACCAATTAATTTAAATGTGAATTGTAAAAGTTACAAAATTGAACTCCGAGCTATAGCCAACACCTCTCGAATCACGCTTATGGAAAATAACTCTTAGGAAAGGCGGATAGTGAGTTGTGGAATTTCAATCGTACACATGCTAAAATTATATTACTTTTCTCACTCTCGCAAAACAAAAAAAATACGTAAACACATAGACATAAAGCTAGCGTCGCTTCAGCTTTTACATGTGTGTTGGTAGAAACCATATAAGAAATCTCTCCTTATATCTCTACATTTTGAGTTGCGTTCTAAAATCATTAAGAAAATACAAAATAA
>JANSTU010050788.1:0-21397 GCA_027564075.1 Bolitophila hybrida
GGTCGCAGGACGCCGACACCTAGAAGATTAGTATTGCCTGAAGAACAATTGGATTCTGTATCTCCTCCACAATATGCGCGAACTCCAGAACACATTTCAAGATCACCAGTAACTCCTAGGAGACGTATTGGAGATCAATTACCAGAGGGACTTCTTGACCAAGTTTCACCACCACCTTTCCATGACACTCCTGGTCGCAGGACGCCGACACCTAGAAGATTAGTATTGCCTGAAGAACAATTGGATTCTGTATCTCCTCCACAATATGCACGAACTCCAGAACACATTTCAAGATCACCAGTTACTCCTAGCAGACCCATAAGAGATAAATTACCAGAAGATTTTCTTGATCAAATTTCTCCGCCAATTTTCCATGACTCTCCTCCGATTAGAAGTCCTTCTCCCAGATCACTTATCTTGCCTGAAGAACGATTGGACAATGTATCTCCGCCGCAATTTGCACGATCTCCAGAACATATTAGAAGATCACCAGAAACAAAAACTCCAAGGCGTAGATCACCATCTACACCGAGGCGTTTGTTTGAAGATCAATTAACAGAAAATCTTTTAGAACAAATGCCACCTCCAATATTTTCTGAATCACCTCAGCTAATTCAATCACTAGCACAACACATATCGGCTTCGGATCGAAGAAGACAATTCCATAGGCAAGATAGAGCAGAAGAAATTTCACGGCCAGTATCACAAGTTTTACCAACACCGCAACAAAGAAGAGATGCCCTTAAAAGACAAATTGCCAATGTAGGAAGACCTGCACCATTAAAGAGTCCTAATAACACACGATCATATAATATTCATGTTGAAGTTCCACTGTTACCACAATCAACACAAGTTTTAACACCGGGACAAACGCGACCTCATCCACAAATACCCAAACAAAATCCCATAGAATTGGAACAAGGTCGACGTTTATACTATTCAACGTCAAGCTCAGATGCCAGTTTAGAGCCTGCCCAAGAACAGTATATCGATCTAGAATTTGAAGAATATGCGGCACAGACTCCCGCTCCACAGCGACGACATCCATTGCCTTTGAGTGTCAGTCCGTTCGGTGAAACTAATGTCGCACCTCACGAGGAGGGATTTTTGTGGCTCGAACAAATGGTACCAGCAGTTGAAGGACCCGTTCGTACGATTCCACCGACAATACCTCAAAATATTGTACCTGTATTGTCAAGAAGTACATCGGTTCAATCACGTGGTCGTGGTCGAGGTCGAGGTCGAGGTCGTGCTCTGCCACGTCCCCGACAAACGCGAACGTCTTTATTACAGAGGGATAGGACTCTTCGATAACTATACTATTTAATTGTGTTTGTATATATTTTGTATATGTAAATAAATGTCTTAAACTAAATATTGATTCCATATATTAGATACATTCAAGGTATACAAATCCTTTTCACCTGGATTCAATAATTTAACATAAACTGTGCACGGATCGAGTTTGAAGAATGTTCCAAAAAATCTGACGGCGCTCTTCTGGAGTACATCGATTTGATCTCTTCGTAAAAACGGCAAGGCTGCGTCCAATACTTGATTTACATCAGACTCGTGGCATTTTAAATCAGCCATCAGTGCGGGTAGATGGTGTAGTAATTCCTGTTGGAACTTGCATTTGAGTGTATTTCTGTGTAAATAAGTATTATAGTTTTTTTTTATAATTCGTATAATAATGATTTTATTACGCATAAGAGGGGTCCTTGTTCATTTTGAGACACTCAGCAGAAGACTTTTTCATAAATTTGACGAACACTGGCAAAACTTCACTGAAAATTGAATTATTTTTTTAAATGTGAATTGTTTTGTTTTGTTTTCAAGCCATACCTTGAGACCCGTCGATAAATAAAGTCCTTGGCCAGACGTCCAAGTAAAATTAATACACCAAAACAATGTCGCAATGTTACCACATCAGTATCTTTTAAACATTCAACAAACAAGAACCACAGCTGATGCACCATCGGAAGTAGCTCGTTCTCTTCGTCTTGTATTATTTCAAGACCCTCACAGATAATATCTAGAATCAGATACTTTTCTTCACGAACTTTAGTTCCGACCAGTTTAACGCATCGCTTCAAAATTTCCAAGGTTATTTGAATGTGCTTGCACAATTCTGGTTTGACGATCTCTTCCACGGGTTCAGGTGCTTCACAATCTGGATCAAAGTCTAAGATTGGCTCATTATATTCTTCTTCATCGTCCGGCATAAGTCTTTTGAACCATTCTCTTTCGATTAAAAGTTCATCGGGTAATGACTTTGTTGTTTCCTTTGTATTCGCAGGTCGTGATTTTTCCACCCAACCACGAATACCGGACACAATCATTTTGAACATTTTCAAATAGGACAAAATGTGTTGTTGCTGATAACTCTTTGAGCTTTCCTCCATAACTGTGCTTATTATGTCCTCTAAGTGTGGAATCGAGTCGATGGAACTGTATTTCAACACCACGCTCAAAACGTCTAAGGCACTTTTGCTCTTGTCAACCTGTTTGGAAAATTTATTTATTGAAAACTGATAATTAAGATTATATTGTGGAACCTACGTTTTTTAGAGATTTGTTTACAAGGTACGCAATGTAGTCCGCATTATTTTTAATTAGCTCAAACACACTTTCCATTGACTGACCTGTGGCAACGTTGGTAAGAGCAAAAGCACCAGCAGTGTGCACCATATAATTACTACTTCCTAAAATATACATATTTAAAACAGTTTAAAATTACTGACCTAATATACTATACCAGTTTTCTCTAAGATTCTGTGAATAGATCGCAAGACATATGGTTGAAATTTGTCTTTCAGTTCCAAAGCACAAAGTCCAACAGTTTCTAGCACCAGACAAATATGCATGACATTGAACTTGGCATCGTTAATTGTTACAAGTACATTATTATCACGAACATTTTCATCGTGATATCGAACGTCTGTGTATCGAATCGAAACAGCAGACTCATAGAGTCCAGGGGTGTTTTCTTGATACCAATTGCTTTCACCGAACTACGAAAAAATCGTCAAATAATGATTAGATTAAATTTATTTTCATTGATAATTAATTACTTCCTCCATTTCTAAATCAGTAGTCTGATCTGCCTGAATACTTAGATCCCAATGAATGTCCAGCAGAAATTCTTCCAGGCACGCTTGTATCCAATTAGCATTGTTTGTCGCACCACCACAACACAGGATCATTTGCAATAGAATTATAGTTTCATTACAATTAGTGGCGTTTGTCTTGAATAAATCTAATAAATAGTCGACCGCAATTTCGGACGCAGTTGAACGACCAATAGTTTTACAGATGTCTTCTAATTCATGTTCAACACGTGGATGACGCAAGTTCTTGAATCGCTTCCAGGGTAATCGATTTATTGTGGAGTCTACCATACGCAGAGAATGCTCATTCTGTAATAAATCCATAGTGACATGATCCAGTTCTAATGCAGCCAGTAGAATTTGCATTAACGATTCCATTGTATCCAAGTTGCTGAGTAGTATTTTCAGTTGTTTTTCTTCCAAGCACGTTACGAGTCCATGAAGTAATAGTACTGCACCCAGTTGTTCTTCTTCGTCTCCCGTTAAAAATATACGTGGTAAGCGTTTTAAATGCGTGTGAAATATCAGCTCGACTACGTCTAGATTTGATGTTGTCCCAATCGTTTCTAATGTTGAGCCGCACAGTTTTGCAATATCCTTGTCTTCATCTTGTGACAGAGATAGCGAAATTTCGATAAGACATGGCATACAGAATCGCATATATCTATTAGAAAGAACAGTTAGAACCATATATTATTCATCGAACAATACAAAATGTTTCTTACTGTGAGCAATTTACGATAAGATCGTGTGCAAATTGGGCTAGTTCAAATCGAACACTTTTGTATTGGTTTCCGGTCAGAGTAGCAAGATTTTCTAGTGTAGTTTTGAGTTTCCTTGATGCTGCCTCCAGCCAATCTGAGGTTCTTTTTACTTCTGCAAAATGTTGTTTTCGTTCTTCGACATTATTTTTAGAAAATATTCCTAAAAACCGAGAATATAATTTAGTACAAAATAAAGCAGACAAAAAAAATAATACCTAAAATTTTTGAATCAATTTGTGTTTCGATATTTGCCACAGATTTGCTAAAGAGTTCTCTGAAATCATCAATGCCAAATTGTGTTCTTTCTTCTGATTTATTGTAATTCGTCATGATCAGGGAGAGTATTCGACCAAGAGCACGTATCGACAGCTATAGCATTGAATAATTTAATCTATACATATTAATTATAAGAACTATTTTACCGAAATCAAGGACTGTCCCTGTTTACTATCTCCCTGCGCAACAAGATGCAATGTTCTTACAACTTTCGGCAGAATAACAAACAGCTGATCGGCTATCTGATCGCGTAAAACTATATCGAATTTATCTGCAGTATCGTCCACATGCATGGCCGTCATTAAACACTGTATAGCAGCAATACTGAAAAAAGATTTAAATACAACTGAATTCCTTGTATTTTAAATAAATACCGTAGTTTCCGATAGGTTTCATTCTGGATTAAATCAACGCAAATGCACACCATCCGAACTACAATTGTTATATTCTCTTGTACGTAGAAATCACTAATCACATCGGTTGTGCTTCTTTGCAATGCTTTGGCCAGACAATTAGTAACAGCTAGTTTCAGCTCTTCGGACAGACCCGTCACAATGGAAGTTGTACGTGTATCAAAGATTTGCTTAAGCAGCACAACTAGCAAAACTTTAAGTGGCACCAACTTCTGAAGATTACTCCGTTCCAAAACATTTATTATTGTTTGGACAATGACACATTTAACTTCGTTTTTGTTCCTGAAAAAATTTAGTTGTTTGCTAATAATATTTATTTTAGTATAACGCAATTATTTTACTTACAAACAGCTAACTCCATCCAATATGTTAATCAGTGGAAATAGAAGAGAGTCCTGCAAGTGTTGAATTGAGACTTGTTCAAGTTTACCCAGTGCTAGCGAAAGATTTGATACTGTTTCAATTGTGGGATTTTGTATAACTGCTTCATAATGTGGCTTTAATGATAACATGGATGCCATAATAATAGTAATAACTTAATAACTTATTTTATTTTTTTTAATGACACCAAGGAACAATAACAAACAACCCGGTGAATGTATGGTTATGTTGAACATTGAAGTTTTAGCTTTGCAAAACATATACAAATTTCGCAATGTGGAACATATTTGTAGGGAGGGTTTACAATATGTAATATTTTTGGTTTGTCATAGTTTTACAACTTCATAATAAGATTCATAATTAATAAGTTTATAAAAAAGTGTTATTTGTCTTTCTAGGCTTTTTGAAATATTGATTAAGTTGCAGCTTCCTAGATCGTACCCATGGATTACACCTGTCTCAATCTGGTTTTCTTAGGTTTAGCAGCACCACTACTGCTTTAACCGAGGCTTTAACTAATGTCTGCGATGACATTCGACTCAATATTGACAACCATCATGCCACTAGTTCTTTTTGATTTAGCAAAGCTTTCGATTTAATCAATCATTCAATGCTATGCTTCAAGCTTATATCTATCTATATTTTTATTTTCATCTGATGCTTGCAATTATTCTTACTTGTCTGGTCTATCTCAATGTGTAGTGATAAATTGAATTGTCTCTGATTGTGTCTCGCTTGCTTCTGGTGTCACGCAAGGTTCTGTCATTTACTCTTTCCCATGTATATAAATGACTTAGTATCTGTACTGTCCCTCACCACACCCCATATATTCTCTGATGATGTTCAGCTCTATAATTCATCCAGTATTATTAGCTTAAACACGTTAACATACATTATGCAAACAAAGTTAAAAACTTGGGTATTAAGCTAAACTCTTCTATCACTTGGGATGACCAAATATCTCAGATATACTGCTTAATGCTTTTTGCTGCTAATTACTTAAAAGTCTTCGTCGTACTCTGATTTTATCTCATGCTATTCCTCACTTTTTATATGTGGATGTGTATGCATAAACTGGTATTATGCTTTAATGCTTGTATAAGATTTGTCTTTAAACTAAATAAGCACGACCATACTTCTACACATGTAAATAGCTCGGTAAATAGTCTCCTTGGTTGTTCACTGTCTGTTTATTTTAAATATCTACATTTAATATTATTCATCTGAAACTGCCAGAGTATTTGCATAACTTATTTATTTTTGCTAGATCTGAAAGAACCCATAATCTCTTAATTCCAGACTTTCAATTTTAAATAACTCGTTTAATGTTCGTGCTGCCGTTCTTTGGAATTATCTTACAGTTAACATAAATTCAAAACATTGGTTGAGTCTGAGTTCAATATTGATCGCTAAAATCACTTTTTTATTTTAATATATTTCCTTAAATTTACTGGATTTTCCTTTTTTCGTTTTTAATTAGCATGTCGCCGTATTCTTTTAATTATGCGACTACTTAGAAATTTTTGTTTTTCATCTTACTTTTACTTCATGATTTTACCACGTTTATTTAAATTGTTTTGCGAATTATTCGCCCTTCAGGCAACTATTATATTATTATTGGTTTTAAGTAGTTCAGCTTTGCTTTATATTTATAAAATGAATTTTCTGTATGCTACACAAGGCTCGATGGCCTTTGTATCTTGAATAAATAAAATAAATCAAAAAATCAAATCATTTACAGTATTTCACGATTAAAATAATGTTATACCCTATTGCATATAGTGAAAACAAAACATTAAAAAATGAATCCAACTTCACGCTCATTCAACATTTTGTTAGCTCTACAACAATTGTCATTGTCACTTTGTCCAAAAGCAAATCAAATATAATATTCGTAATTTATTTCTCAAACATTTGTAAGTAAAATCTGCACAAACATGTCTCGAGGAAGCTCCGCTGGATTTGACAGACACATCACAATCTTCTCGCCAGAAGGACGATTGTATCAAGTCGGTGGGTACAATAAATTTGCTTGATCGTACGGCCACGGCTGCCGACTGTGTTGTGTTTGAAGGTTAGGTTCAGTGACTAAGGTGTTTTTGAAATGTTTTTTTTTTAGAATATGCATTTAAGTCTATCAACCAGGAAGGTCTGACTTCGGTTGCTCTTAAGGGACCAACAGTTGCAGTTGTGGCCACCCAAAAGAAAATTGCCGAAAAACTAATCGATCCGAAGACCGTTACGCATCTGTTCCGTATTACCAAGAACATTGGTTCTGTTATGACTGGACGAATTGGTGAGTTTTATGCAATTAATATATTTTTTATAGTAACAATAATGTATTTCTCGTAGCCGACAGCAAGTCTCAAGTCCAGAGAGCCAGATACGAAGCAGCCAACTGGCGTTATAAATATGGTGCCGATATCCCGGTCGATGTTCTGTGCCGTCGTATTGCAGACATCAATCAAGTCTACACTCAAAACGCTGAGATGAGACCGCTTGGATGCAGCATGGTATTAATTGCATACGACGACGACTTGGGCTCCTGTGTTTACCGTACAGATCCAGCTGGTTACTATTGTGGATTCCGTGCCATTTCGGTCGGTGTCAAGCAAACTGAGGCCAATAGCTATTTGGAGAAAAAGCTAAAAAAACGCACCGATTTCACCGAAGAAGAAGCAGTACAACTGGCCATTTCTTGTCTGTCCACTGTATTGGCTGTCGATTTTAAGCCATCCGAAATTGAGATTGGTATCGTCACCAAGGATAACCCCGAATTCCGTGTATTGAGCGAAGATGAGGTCGACGCTCATCTCCAGGCAATTGCAGAAAAAGAATAAACTTATTCACTTTAATAATTGTTTTTATATTTTGTGTGAAAAAAATTCTTAATATTAATTTTGGTCATCGTAAATACAGTTTTTTGTTTTATTTTCCCGCCGATGTAGCCAATGGATTTCTGAGAACAAGAATAACGGAGTCACCTCGCAAAAACATCTTTGAGATAAATCTATCCTTGTTGACGGGTTTAACTTTTTTCTTTCCTTTTCCAGTGCGCGGTACCTCGGTCCACATCTCTTTTACACTCTCCAGCACCATGTTGCAGTGCCGGTCGAAAGCCTTTACGCGACCCAAGAGCTTTTTGTTATTACGACAATTAATCAGCACCTGGGTGTTATTCTTAACGGATTGTGTCAGGACTGACAATGGACCGGTATTGAATTCCTCCTCTTCCTGACGAGCGAGCTCCTCAGGCGTCAACTCGGATTTCGGCTTGATAATGGACCTAAGAATTTAAGGTTATGTTATATGATGCAATTTAAATTAGACCTAATATAATTCATTGGAATTTATGGTAACTGAGGTTTCGAGCATACTTACATTCTCAATATTTGTGTTTATTACAATTTAGAGGTAATTTGATAGAATATACAATATTTTTATAAAGCGTTTGGAAACCCTAGCTTGCGTATATGTATAATATATAGTATTACAAAATGCGACTTTCGTTCGGTATATCAATATGTCAAATTCATATTCCACACCACCAAATAATGGACGCAACCTATGTAGAACAACAAAAGTGCCATCTATATGTCGAAAGGTATACATACAGTACAGGAATCGTTTAAGACTACACTCAATATGATTTCAAATAATATATTTTTATTTTATTTAGCTCACAAAATAAATAATAAAACAATTTCTAAACATGTTTGAGTTATTGAGTTTACAGACATTTTAAAGCTGTCTTCAAAATAAAGTAATATGTTTTGATGATTATAATAAAAATCCAAATTTTTCTAGTAGATACGATGAATATCTCTATTGTAAAACGATTGATCGCCACTTTCACTCAATTGCTTGACTCTAAAATAAAAAAAATAAGAGTCTATAATGTTATATTGTTATTTTAGTTTACCGATTTTCATTCAATGCCGAACTAGGCACCAGATGACAGTTTGAACGTTTATAGATCTTCTTTTCTTGGCTACTCCACGGCCATGATCGTTCAAGCTCCTTCATCTAGACAAATGTAAACAATTAAAACAATATTATTACTGATTTTTTTGTATTTTGCTACTATGCTACCTTAGCCAAACACTCTATGCGATATAGCTCTTCTTCGGTTGGCTCGACCGGTTCTGGCGATGGCGCTGGCGTTGGAAGTGGTGATGGTTCTACCTCGATTAGCGCGTCCTCGGCACTGATATCCATCGATGAAAAGTCCTCATCATCATCAAAGCTACGCTGATCAGTAAACTCGTCGTCTACGTCATTGCGTACATCATTGTTTTCTAAGCTGTCAATGGATATTAAATCCGCTGCAGTCTCTTCCTCCAAAAGTTCTAGATCCTCTGGTGGTAGAAACACATCGAATGCATTCGATACGGATATTAGAGTAGACTGAATGATTTCGGGAATTGTTGCGATTTGTGCAAGTTTGCGTTGCATTTCCCGTAGTTTCTTCTCGAGCATCCCTTTGGGGAAAAACAGAAATATCCCCATATTTAACATTTCATCGCTGAATATATATATTTATTTAAATTATTAAGTAATATAGTACATAAATATTAAAGAAAACACATTTTTTATCTGACACGATGCTAATACTGCTTTGTCGCAGTGGGCAGTGCCAGAAGCATATCTTCGATGGTTTTTTTTCGAGCATCCGGATTATTTTCAGTCTCTTTAAAGAACCGATGGATATTTCGAATGATACGATGGTGGGGAGCATCCTGGAAAGCAAGTCAAGTGTTATATATAGATTAGTGACAGAAGTGTGCGGGATTCTATTTTTAAATAATAACCTTTCCCATTTGCTCTGGCGGAACAGGTGGAGGTGGCTGTTGCCAGACGATAGGATGCCATACTTTGCGTTCTGGGGGTGTTATCCAAGTTGCTAATTTACAACAAAACAACACAAACATATATACTGGACACAGTTTCGAATTGTTATAGAAGCACTTACTTCGGTCAACCTCAACCTGCTTTTCAATGCCACTTTTATTGGTTTGTCCCAAAATAACGTTATGCTCCTGAATGGACTTGTCCACAATTTCGTCTTCTTCGAAGCTATAAATACAAAAGTATATAAAACTAGTTCAAAGCTTGAAAAATATAAGGAGAAGTTTATACAAACCTTTTAACAGATAGCTTGATGTCATTTCCTGCGGACTGAATGCGCTGATGGGCCTCAGTTAATGACATGTTTTTGGTATCAGTTTCGTTGATCTTAACAATACTGTCGCCTAGTTTGATGCCTGCCTGATTGGCTCGTCCGCCTTCGGATACCTGTGAATTACGTGATTTGAATTTCTGCATAACTGGAATGCGTTCAACGTCATTTTTATCGAATTGATAATTGTTAGACTTTTGTTGGGGTGTCTTGTAGAATGGCAAACGGTCGGCCTGGTCTACTCTCTTGGGATTACTCATTTTTAACTGTGTTATTCGGAAAACTATGGAGAGTTAGATATGTTTTATATAAGAAATAGACGTATATTTAAAAGTAATCACAATTTTCTGGGTGCGGATCGTAACTCACTTAACTAATTTTTATTATTAAATTCTTTTGTTACAGAAAAAAAAACTTTTTCTTCACAGCTCAAGAGTCACGACTCGTCAAGAGACTGACCGGTCAATCTGCACGGATATCTGAGCGCGAACTGTGTGCGCATTTAATTGTATTTCGGGCTAACAGACGAAAATACATTTCCCGACACAATACGCAAGAAAACATTTCGTGTACATATTTCCCCGTTATGTATAATTATATACTGCAGATAATATATAAAACACTTGTTTTGGTTTCTCAATCTGTTCTGTGTGGTTTCTTTTCTTATTGTTTTTTTTGGGTAATGTGCTAAATAATGTGTTTAGTTGTATAAATAGCAGATTTGCTATATAAGTTAGATTAATTATATTTAAAATAAAATAGTTTTATGATAAATTATTTATTTTGCTGCCTGACCATTGAATTATTGAATTCAAAACCACAATACCGAAAGCCAAGAGTCCTAAGAAGAATTACAAATCGTGGCAACATTTATTAAAATTATTAAGGGACGAGCGAATCAGAATAATTGCGTTGAGTATTGAGCCTTACATACGGTTTCGTTTTAACTATATTCGTCTGGCTGAATGCTGCCTTCGCAACGAGTAAACTAATTGTCCTTGCGGACTTTATCAGCCTCAACTAGTGTGAAACTCTTATTTGCCGAATGCGTCGCGATGTAAGTTTCGAAATGTAGGCTCAGAGTTATGTAGTCCTCGATTGTATCCGTGAGAGGGTTAAAATTGTTACGCTTTGTAGTTATGACGTTCGCCGTTTTCTCAATCAACAAGCCCAGTTCATTAAAGAGCTGACAGCTGTCGGTAGACGACGAGCCATGGAAGAAATTATTGACTCAGATTTCAAATGTGACCTGACAAAATGTAGCTCTTAGCTCATTGTCAAATTCATTGCAGACCTCGGATATGGCCAGCTGCAGCGAGTGACAGACACAATTTAGTAAATACATCGTTCTCACGTCCTACCATCAGACTTGCGTTATCCATGCCGATACCGACACAGTCGCCACTCTCGAGCTACCAAGATACTTAAATGTGGCGATATCGGTGGATTCGACAATGATCAAGCTGTACCAACTGTCGACGTCATCACTCAACGTTTCCGAAAGTACGGACTCCACACGTTCTTGATTACTGACAAGTATTTCGTATGGCTTAGTTGAACTGAGGTGGCACATGCGAATCCATAAAGCTCGAAGACCATCACTACATTTACTGACGTGTGCTTATAGCGACCAGTAAAGCCAAACGCGCCTCTGCAATTTGAGTCGTTGAATTGACTCGCTCTTTCTGAAAATTGATAAGTGTCTGGTTCACAGTTCCGAGTTCGGAGTTCGCAATGCAGAATGCAATATAAGGCAAAAATCAATGAAAAGCAGAAGCAAAGAAAGATTGTGCGAATAATGGTAGATAACAAAATCGTGCGAGAAAATGTGTACACAAACATAATGACAGCAAATATTAGAATTAGAATTAGAATTAAATTTATTGCCGGAAACGTTACAAAATTTACTCTTACATTTTGGTTAATATTTCGTCGGGTCTGGTGAGACCCGTTTTGAAATTACATTACATTTGCATATTGCTTCGAAATTCACATTATTTTAAACTACATATGATCATTACATTCATCATTCAGAGGGAAAACGGCAAAAACCTCTGAACTTTGCTTAAACATACGACATTAATACAACGCAAAATGGGTAGGGCTGCATATAAATACCTAGCTGGCTGCATACTGAGCATTTTCTCTAAATAGCTGCGTACGATTAGCGATTTCTATTTATTTTATAAAAATTAAACAATTTCAAAATAATTGTTTTATAAAAAATTATATCTAGATGCTAAGCTCAAAATTTTCGTGCTAAATACAACAAAAAATGGCTAAATCTAGTAATTTAATTGTTAAATTGACAACACTGCAAACAATAGCGATGTTACAATTATTACGAATCACGTCCAAATCGAGCCCTCCCACAGCGTCAGGACGTTGTAAGAAGACTATAAAAGATAAAGCAGGTGCCGTCAATCTACAACAGCTCCTAATAATAATCGTGGAATGATAATATATATAAAATAATAATAATGAAATATGACATATTGTAAGTGCAAAATAAAATTTGAAATTGTTTGACGGAAATTCGGGAATATATTATTTATCCATAATTCTCTGCTATATGTTTTGTTTCTTTTGTAAAATATCGTTATAATTATTAATTAATCATTATTATTGTTGTAATCGATTTCAGAGTGAACTCTTTTAAAGCGATAATTACCGTTTCTAAAATTCTTAAAAATTCTCCTCTTAAAAACGCTCTGTCCGGATGTCTGAAGCGACTAAAATTATATCTTGAAAGAATTAAGAATTAGAAATGCGACAATATACAATTTAAGGAAATACTTAGTTTTAGGACTAATAAATTATGTGTGTTATATTGTTTTTTATGTTTTTTTTTTAAAAAAATAGTTTTTAATTAAGTTTGTTACTAATTGCAACCGAAAGTTGAAAAGTTATTTAGTTTATGGTATATTATTATATTGCCCACAGTACTGTTGCTTGCTGATAATACTAAAAAATAGACCAATTTGATGGACTTTATCCCAAAACAGAAAGGCCAACAAGCTCACCTGATATAATTATTTTTTCGTAAGTAATAGCTTGATTACAAATATAAAAAAAATGTGATTGTATTTAAATGGTATATTATTAAGTCATTTATATTAGGTATATGTACTTTGTGTAAAATGTAAGTTTTTCTATATGAATAGAATTCTATAATGTACAATAAACTAATTTTTGTGAGGAAAATGGTTTGTTTACAAAAAAAAGTATAATGTATTTTGCAGTGCTTGACAGGTTACAGTTTTTTATAGTTATTGTATTTGAATTGTATATGTATATTATTAGGTAATTTATATTTTTTGAAAAATTTGAGTTTTTTGCGATGTGATGTGATGTTAGTTTGTTTACAAAAAAATATGTTATGTCATGACTGTGTTTGACAAGGTAAGTATTGATTTGAATGATCAATTATATTATAGATACATGTGTATGTATAATTTCTGGTGTGTTTTTCCTTATATGTATAATTGTATTTACAATAACCTATCCTTTTTGTGAGGCAAAATCTATGAGTAGTAATGTTTTTTTAGGGCTGCATGAAAATGCCTCCTTTGCGGAAAACATCCTAACCTACAAATTGAAAATTAAACAAGTGTGAAAATGTCCCCAAACAAATAATAAAAATTTTATAATGATTTTAGAGTTAATAATACAATAGAGTTATATAATATAACATAAAGATGAAAAAAGCACACTCGAAATCGAATATCCGGAAAATCTTCTTGATCGACTTTGGTTAAAACTGGTTCAAAGTTCAATACAAGATTCGGTTTAATTAATATGATATATGTTCTCTCAAAACACGCAATATCTCATTTGCCATTTCATCGTATATCTTCCGCGACTTCGAAGTCATCAAACAAAAGATTGACTGAAAGGAAACTTCATTAATCTTTGCAAAAATCGTAAATAGCTGGAATGATATCTAAAGTTCTATCCATGATCCAGCCAATCTGCATTTATTAGCATCTTCAACAATTTAACAGTTCCCATTAGAACTAGGTATTTGGGATTTTTGGGGTTCTTTTGGGAAAACAATTTTCTGCGAAGTGCTATTAACTGCAAACTTTTTGCTACGCTAGATAAAGACTGATAATGTATTCCAAGAAGATTCAAGAGATACCAAATAGATACCAAAGATATACCAAGAGAGAACATTACCCGATTTATACTAGAAAGACATGGTGACAACTTCTTTCGACAGTAGATTTTTGAATGTGTGTGTGATGGCCATATTGAAACATTATTCATTTGTGTAATACTGTAATATATAATGTAAACATAACCCCCACACGCACAAAAGAAACACCACGTCGTTGTAACGCACGCGTAATGTATATTTTACTTACTTGAAAAACTGTAATTGGCATTCCAAAATCAGCGCCACCAGTAATCCGGAAACCCCAAATCTCATCCTCGATGAACTTAGTATCCACCGGCACGTTCACACCATGTTGGGTGGTCACCTCAAATTTTGGTACCTTTGGTCGAATTGTCACCGTCGTAGCTTCCGGCATTATTACTTCTCGAAAAGTAGCTCGTAGCCTCAAATCTCGATGTTATATAATTGACTGTAATTACAATCGAGAAGAAACCAATTACAACAATTTATAAGCGTGTGGTCATTGTGATTCGAAATAAACAGACGTTTACAAAAAAACGTTACAAATACACATATGAACACAGAATATTTATTATATGTACGATTATAAATGCACATTAAATGCACAATGTGTACATCAATTACATATATATATACAATATATAAATAGGTATGCACATATATAATTAAGAAATTATATATAAACAAAACACTTGACTTGGCTTCACGTTCAATGATCGCAATATTATTTGTCTTATGTAAGCCACAATTCAATTATTTATTATAACATATATATCAACTTAAAGGAGCACGCGCGCATACATCTTAAAGATGCAATTAATTTTCAGCAAAACAATTATCATTATATTCATATATCAATCCAAAAATATATATTTAATACAAAATATTAATCACAAGAGAACTGGCAGATTTTCAACTCAATGCATTACGGATAAGTTTATAATCTGCACCGTAGACCGTACAACTCAACCGATTAGCATTAGAAAAGCAACTAAAGTTCGCGAGTCTAATTATAAAATAATAGCACGTGAAATTGTCGCCGGACAATTAGGCGATCATTGCACGACGATCGATTTTGATCAGAGGCATATATTGTATATATACAGTGTATTAAAACAATGGATGCATCAATTAGAAATACTTTTTTGTTTCCATAAAATTTGTTACACACATCTTAAACAATAAACAATAGACAAGATGTTTAATCTTGTTTATGTTTACATGCGGAAGTACAATAAATAAAAATTATATAAATATGGTCACCAAAATGCAGAAGAAATATATTGTCTTCGGAATAATTCAGTTGTACAGTTCTAGTTTGCAATGACAGCTATAAGTTTTTGTATTGTTTGTGTGGGTGTAATTGCTGCGGTTGTCGGCCATCCTGGTCACAACTATGATCACGGACGCGATCATGATCATATATCCCATTCTTTTACTGAACATGAAATTGTCCCGGATTTAATTGATGTGGCACCGGAACATGAGCTCGACGTATAGGTTTTCTATATCTAAAAAACATATTTGGAATTGATTTTGTTTCCCTAATAACTAGGTTACATACCCCGGCGGTATAATGGGTGACGAAGGAGTTGAGCTAACGTCATCACAAGTGCGTCAAATGCCGAAAGTGGATTGGGACGAAGACGACAATGAGTTCTATACCCTCATATTGACTGGTACAAATCGAAAATAAATTATAAAACAATACAATTTGAATAATTTGTTTTTGGCTTCATCGCAATTAGACCCTGATGCACCGGGTCGCAAAAACCACTCCTTAAGCGAATTTCATCACTGGCTGGTGGTAAACATACCCGGCGAAGATTTGACCAAAGCTGAGACGCTTAGTGAGTACATTGGAGCTGGTCCTCCACCGGACAGTGGTCTTCATCGGTACGTGTTTCTTGTGTACAAACAAAATGGCAAGCAAGTTTTCCAGGAGCCCAAACTGACTAACTTGTAAGTAGAATAATTTTGTTTATATTCAGATAAAAATGAAGCATTTTTCTTGTCTATTTATCTTTTTATATAGAAACATAGAGCACCGTGCTAATTTTTCTACCCGTGATTTCGTTAAACGTAATAAACTGGGTAATCCTGTGGCTGGTAATTTCTTTGTGGCACAGTACGATGAATCGGTTTTGGAGCTATACCATCAACTTGGATTAGTACTCGACTAATAATGTTGATCAAAACGAGAAGAAGCGGACAGTACTTAATAAAAACATATTTTATCATTATTTATAAAAGCAATGAAACGATTTAAAGTTACTTTCTATCAATTATAAAAAGATTCAGAGTATTTTGTTGTGTTTGGTTTTATTACATCATGATAATTTACGAAATTATATTTATCCTGCAGTTTTTTGAAGCATTCAGACACGGTAACGGATATGCCTTGATTGAGGTCCAGTTGCTAGTAGATCTAGATAATCAAAGCTAAAAGTTTGCTGATGCAGGTAATACTTTAATTGTCTACAAATAATATATGAAATTATAGTGTTGGTTATGAAATTCTGAATCTAAAATTATACGATAGAAAATAGAGGAGTTATTCAGTTTTGGAAAATGAATTAATGAACAAAAATGTAAACAATATGTTTTTCTTCTGAAAAACCCCCAAAAAAACAAACAGATTTTAATTAAAAAAAATCTTGAATATAAAATACTTACGATGGTGCCGTCTTCATACAAAATAGACGACGTAATGACGCCGTCCGTGTGAACGAAACGCCGGCCAGCGGCTACAGTTTAAGACAGCAAGAGAGGTGCCGCCGTCTTATCGAACGGCGAGTTGTTTTACGCCGTCCATGTGAACGCGTTTCAGCGCCGAGACGGCGCAACATTTTTTGTCCTGCCGTCTAGTTGCCGTCGGTGCGAACAATGCCGTCTTGGTTTATTTTTCATTCGCCGGTCGTGTGAAGAACGTGTTTTTAGGTTTTGAAAATGTTCAGATTCGTTTGAGATCATTGGTGTTGTGGAGGTAGTGCTGCGTTTTATTTTAAAATGTGTTTTCCGTGATAGACAGATATGCATCTCGATTAACTAGACAATACGGATAAGACGGAATTGGTAGTGGAAGCATTGAAGACAATGGCAGACATTTTATGAGAGGAAATAGTGAATTCCGAAGATGTGTAGAAACGTCCGTGCATATTTATAATAAATACATTTTGAACAGAAATGGACAAAAATACACTCATTAAGATTTGTGTGACAATATTCATGGCCTTGTATATGTAATATAACTAAATAGCAATAACATAAACTAGGTTTTTTTTTACTAAATATAATAATTTAATCTATTATTCATTTGTATGTTTTTGGTCCTCCATAACCACAATGATGACGTTACTGCGGTACAACAATATTTTGTAAATTGAACTCCCCACTCTAATGACAATGTGAGAGCCGGGAAACTGACAGTGACATTTGCCTCCGTCTTTTCGCCGTGCCGTTTAATGCATCGTGTGAACGCACACACAAAATTGGTCGGCACGAGTGCAAGACGGCAGTGCACAAGAAGGCGAGATAGCGCCGACCGTGTACAACGCTGGACGGCATGTTAGCATCTTTAAATTTGTTGAACCATAACATAGATCGTGATTGAATTTACGAAATATTTACTTACAAACACATCATTGCATAGATTCCGAAAGTAAATTGCCTCCTCAGTTGCTGTTGACATCGCCATATATTTCCTTTTTGTTGTGAATACTGCGACAGTAGGCTCTTTCTGAATTCCATTGTAGAATGAGATTATATTAGTGAGGTTAAGGCAATAAAAAAACCATCAATAAAGACAAACTTTAATTTATGCGGTACGTGAGTGGATGTAATGTGTAAAAGCTAAGCTCTTTTGCGAGAAGAAAAATCATACAATTTTATGTGAAAGCAGTAAATTTTTCGTGGTGTGTAGTGGAGTTAAGGCATTATCTACTTTAGGAATTAGAATAAATTTCATGTGCAAAGCCCGTTCTGCCTATGTGCGTGTCGTCTGGCGGCCTGGTGCTCAACTGTCGCAAGAAGCTGAGACTGCTCGACTCCAACTTAAAATCCGTACTATAGAGTATTCTATCTGCGCTAATTTGCTAGCGTTCTTAAATGAAATTAAGGTGGTGTTTTACTTTTAGCATATATACGCGTTTCGGGTCAAGGTTTGTGAAATGTCAGCTATACAAATGTTAAATAAAAGGGTGTCAAAAGAGTCCTGCAGTTTTTTTATTCAATTTTCAATTATTCATAAAATTGGTTACAATCATCCGATTTAAGTCAAATATGCGCCGTTTTATTCGATGACTAGTTCCCAACGAGATGCCAACTTCATAATGCCCCTCTTATATAAGATCGCTTCCCTATTGGCAAAAAACTCGGAGAGACAATTTTCACAGGCCTCTTTTGTGGTCAACTTCCGACTACCAAGCTAGTTCGTCATGGACAGAAACAGGTTGTAATCACTTATCATCCGAGCTCCCGGAGCTACTGGCGCGTCACCAAAGATCAAAGATCGCCTCTTCTGCATGAGTGCTGCCTTCAAGCGGTCCGGTTGTTGGCAGTACAGGTCCGAATTGAGCATTTGGCCATAGGGGAGCAGCCCATAGTGGATGATTTCCTGCCAATCCCACCAAACACACAGCAGAACCTTACTGGCCGACAATCCGGGCTTGGCCACCGTCTGGGCCGCTTCACTGCTTTAATAATAAAATGTATTTTACATTAACTTAACTTTCACGAAAGCATGTTTTTACTTACCTTTGAAAATTTTGAAATATTTTTTTGGGCAGCTACTTTCATATAATTATAATCGTACCTGTTCTTATCTTCTTAAGCTGTAGTGTAGATATTTATAACATTTTAAAAATCAGCTTCAGATTTATAAAATAAATTTTAAGATGAAGCAAAAAAGCTTTAGAGTTTTTTTTATTTTTGGTACCAAACTAAGCTAAATAAGGTAAGAATACGTTTTGCAATAGAAATGGAGAAATATATTATCTATCTTAAATACAATAGAAAATGTATTTAATATTTGTATTGTAAAATCAATGAACTGCAAGAACGTCGGCGTTATTATTTTTCTCATTCATGTATATAAGGATCCACAATTTAGTCTAGCTTTAGTCTAGCATTCAAAAATTATGACAGAAAATGCAAAAATGCATAGTGCATAATTCAAGAATACACAGTAAATGTTAAAAACGAACACTCGATATGAAATCAAAAGCTTTACAAAGTACGCCTATTCGCCAAGATATCAAAAAGCTAATATTTGTTTAGGTAATGCAGTATACATTATATAATAGTTTGTGTTTTTGTGTGTTTTATTATTAAAAAATATAATATTTTAATACGATAAATTATGTCTACAAATATATTTATGAAAATATAAATAATAAAATTTCCATTGTGCGAATCGAGTGATTGCGGACAGTCACTGCATTTTAATTTTGCCTTAACGCGCCCTTCTACAAATCCAGCTATATAAATGACGACCTCAGTTTCATAATCAGAATGAATAAATGTTCTTCCTCTATTTCGTCTGATACGTCATCACCTTTACAATTAAATCCTCCAATTCTTTGCAGGTTAATTTGCTCAATATATACTTTGTAACGTGCTAAAATACCCATTAGATTTTAAGTTGAATTTTGTTTGATGTTAAGCATAATTATTGTTAGATTTAAGTTGCGTTTTTAGAAGATAAATTGACGGCATAAAGACGGTTTGAACACAAAACCTATAAAGTACTACACACATTCTAAAAGCATACCAACATAAACGCAAACACACCGTCGAACGTAAACCCACTGCATATCGAGAGATCCTGAGTTGGAGGAAGGGGAAAGAGAGAGGATGGATCAAGCATGTCATCAAGAGAATGGTCGAGAAGTTAGACAAAAACCATCAAAGGGTCAACACCAGGATAAAAAGTAATCAACCAAGGGTCAAGGAAGGAAGGAAGTGGAGAAAGAGTCGCGTGGTAAGACTCGGTGCAAAACATGTGCGCCGAGAGGAATCGCGTGATATAGTTACGTGCGAGGAAAGATCCTCGCGTGTGTACGAGCGCCACAGACGCACTGAACCAGACCCGTTGGACGTGCAAATCCAGAACTTTGGCATTAGCTGGGAACAACAGAATCGCATTCAAGGAGGAGCCCGTGGCTACCATCAGCGCTGGAAGCCGCTGAATCCCTTCTGTGAGAGTGTTGTGAAAATGATATAAAAATGTGTATAATCAAAAAAAAATGTTTAAATAAAAATATATTTTAAATAATGGAGTATTATTATTTATTAACTACTCATTTAGGTATAGGAATCCATGTACCAATATTAAAGAGCGGCTCTCGTTGCCAGTGGCAACAGGCAAAGAGAGCAGCTTTAATTATGTCATTTATGTATATATTATATTGTGCGTATGAATGCGTCAATGAGAAAATGTATACCTTATATTTTCCGACATTTTGAGGGATAATATAATGCACTATTAATGCATTGGAGGACGATTGGGTAGTTGACCATTAGTTGTAACATAAGTAATTTGTTTGTATTTAGATTTATGCGAAGAGACCAAAATAAAGTGTTTTTTTGGGTAATTGAGTGCCTATTTTCTGTGTTGCGGAAGAACAAAGACCTTGCCGTCCGCTGAGTCAAAGGCAGGCAAACCGAGTATTGCTAGGAGGTGTTTCATAAACGAAATACAATACAATAGATATATTAAATACAAATACAATACATTTTATTAAATCCTCCTAGCTCCGTAAACCCTAGTTAACATTTATAACTAAGGTTAAAACTTTTCGTTTATTTATTTTATCTCGAATGGGTATGAACGGTGTATTGTCTATATTTTTTTTTCATTTCTGCTAATTTGGATTAACTTTATGACCAAGATGACTTCTAATAACAAAAAAAAAGAGGCTTTAGATGATCTTTTATGGCTTGACAAAACCAGTTATTCAGTTAGCTGAAGTCGGTCGCAAATCTTTTATATATTTTTCAGTCATATCCATGTATGTAAACATCTCATTATAATTTTGTAAGGTTATCATCCGTTACCGCACACCGGATTCATTGACCATTACGGGTTCACACGACTGGTCAGGTCATGCTAATGTGCTGTTTGTGCTGTGCTA
>JANSTU010050799.1:0-21388 GCA_027564075.1 Bolitophila hybrida
CAAATCTATTGACTGCGTCACAAATGAAGATGAAGCCACCAACTATCCAATTGAATTTTTAAACTCTTTGGACGTGCCTGGCTTACCACCGCACAATTTACGCCTAAAGGTTGGCTCCGTAGTAATCATGCTTCGAAACATAAACCAACCAAAACTGTGCAACGGTACGCGTTTGGTGGTTAGAAAATTGATGAACAATGTAATTTACGCTACGATAATGATAGGAAAATTCAAAGGTGAGGAAGTTCTCATTCCGAGGATACCGATGATCCCAACCGATATGCCGTTTGAATTTAAAAGACTTCAATTTCCGATACGTCTTGCATTTGCCATGACCATCAACAAATCACAAGGCCAATCCTTAAAAGTTTGTGGTTTAAATCTAGAACATTCATGTTTTTCCCATGGTCAATTATACGTGGCATGTTCACGGGTCGGAAGACCATCTGCGTTGTTTGTTTTTGCGAATGATAATAAAACAAAAAATGTCGTGTATCACAAGGTACTTAAATGAAGAGCAACCTATGTACTAAAATACAGAAATAATTATAAATGATTAATGTAGAATTTTTTTTTTTTTGTATTTCTTCCAATAAAAAAAAAATCTGCTTATTTATTGACATTAAGGCGGAACAAAGTTCGACGGGTCAGCTAGTTCATCATAATATCATCGATTTTTTTGACGTTTTCTGGTGTACTGATGTTTTTTGGGATCTTCAGGCGTCAACGGTGCCTTAGCGGCCAAAACAAAAATCAGAAAACCAATTTAGAATCATATTCTATACTGAGTCTGAATAATACTTTTAGCGAGCTTGGCAATCAAAAAATGGATTTTGCCTTTTTCGATTTCGAGTTTTGGATTTCGGTTCTGGATTTTGTCATAAAAACCCAAATAAATAATATTGTTAAAATATTTTTTAGACATCCTGGTTTTATTATTATTATATGTATGTATATATTATATATTATGTATAATATGTCAATTTAGAAAATGTGTATGTGCTTATAATAGAATTAAACATACATTTGATTCATAGATCATATATCATAAAATAATTGAAATCATAATGTTTATGTCCTATCTTGTGTTCATAATCTTACTATAATGTGTACATGATGTACCAAATAACTGTATGCCAATATAGTATTATATCCATTAGTCTATATAAACGTGCTGTTGGTAATTTGATATTAAATTGTGTCTACGTCTATTAAAATACTACTATAGTTAGTTCAGGCTCGTAATTAATTTCGTATAATACATAATAGGATGATAGAAATATGGTGACATTAATGTTGGACTTTTCTAGAAAGCTTTTTCACAATATAAAACAAATAACAAATTTTATATAATGTAGAGAGATTTCTCCATCATATTTTTAAATGTTTACACAACTCGTGGTTAGTGATTATTTCAACAGGAATTATAATATTTTGTTGTCTAAATTCCAAATTGACGGCATACATTTTCTTTCCATAACCACGAATAGGCATTTTGAGGAATAATGCAATCAATAGAAATACACACATAAATTATATTTTGAATTGCAATATAAATTATAAAGCTTATGGAATTCTTGAGATTATCGTATCAAATTTAAAATGGCTATCGATAAGATTAGGTAACATTTATCTGGAAATTTCGCTATATCGTTTTTTTGCTACTTGTTATAATAATTATACATAAATCTTGTATAATTGTATTACAAATTGTATTCGTTCTCGGCTACTGTGTCAACAATTGTATAATAATATTTTTTATCAGTCTGCATAACAGCTTGTGACCAACTTGTTTTATTATAGAGAGAGTAATATATAGAGTACAATGGTATGATTTACAATAGGGCTATTCACAAAATTAGGTAAATAATTATAACATTATAACATGATAATAGCAAATAATATCATAGTTATTGTAAAACATTAGTAAAATTACATAGTATATAGTATACGGTAATGAAGCCTGAGTACGCGGCTGTCCATTTTTCAAAGTACCTGAGAGCGATTTTTTTGTACTCATCTTTTGTCAGGATTTTTAGTTTCTCGACCATGTGCCATCATATTACGCGAGAAAATAAATAATTCCGGTTGTCGGTTTTATAGCAGGGCAACTGATGGAAACTCGTAATGTTCAAATCTCTACATGGCCGAGAAAGTTTACCATACAAACATTTTTAAGAAATTTGTACATAAAAGTCGCCAGTTTGCACACAGAGGCAGAAGACACTACAGTGCAGATGTGTGCGAAAAGACGTGCAAAGTGTCGAAAACGCCAATGCAAAAAAATAAAAAAAACTGCACATAGTGCGAATTTCAAAAATGGGTCGTGAAATAGTAACCCTATGGCCAACACCTTTTGAATCACGCTCAGGGAAAACAACCCATAAGAATGGCGGATTGTATGTCATGGAATAGTATACCTTGTGTCCAACGTATTTTGAATCAAACAAAAAAGTTTCATGCAATAATAATAATAATAATAATTTTTAAAACCCCTATATCTTTCGAAATAAGCAAAAAATACTTTATTAAATTTTATTATTATAAAATATTATTTTGCACATGTATTTAACATTCGGCGAACATTTCATGCGACCCAATGGCTCATTCGGCTAAATGACCATTCAGCTAAATGGCTCATTCGCTTAAACGATATTCGACTAAAGGCATTATACAAATATAAACAATTAATATCCTATATATCTCCTATGTATATATTTTTTTTAATCCTTTATATATATTTTTTCTCTGTGGGAACCCTGGAAATAACTGCAAACTCAGACTAATTAGACAACTAAATACCACCCAAAGCGGCCTTCAAGCTCCTATTTGTTATGCCTTATTTATTTAGTTTGCATGTATTATAAAAATGTGGTGCCAATTTTTTATTTTGAATGCAAATGTTCCTTTATTTTAAATGAATTATCCTTAGTGGTATATAGGGTACGGCCGGCGCCGGCTTATGGTAAGTAAACTAAACTACAAAATGATAACTCGACTCTATTCTGTCTAGATGAATGTTCCTATCACAACAAAATGCAGTGTCCGCTAGGTCACTGAGCGCTGATATAAGCCAATTTAATCTTTTGTTTACTTTTAAATCAAATTATTCTTTAGATTAAAATTCTGTTATTTTAATATTTTTATCGTTAATTATGTGATAATTAATCTAAGGTAGTTTTTTTAAAATAGATAATTTTATCGCAGTCAAGTGTAATACCGGTATCCGAACGATTTGGCGCCAACATTTACAATTTGGAGCCACGACCAATTTAATGGGCTGATAACTTGACATTATGAATATGTGTTTGTGTATATTTACATATATTTGCTAGAAATAGTTTATACCATAAATCAAGATTCCATCTCATTGTATTTAAAATCTATAAAGTAGAAGAAAAATCACCAACTGTGCATCCAATAATGGTCCTATATTTCCACATAAAATGTATGTATCAATTTGTTGTTATTCATGAATAAATGTGTATATTTTATCTTAATAAATTTCCCTAAAACGGCGAAGATAAAATGTTAACAACATTCAATCGATTTGAGGAACGTGTCTGTATAAAGATCATAAACTATAAATAACTAGCAATAGCAATCACATTTAACGATTTTCAATATACCATTATATATTTATGTATATTTTATGTATATGTACCACCACCTCTTTCTCTATGTTATATTCGCTAGCGTGAATTTATTATTTAAGGATAACATTTTCAGATGACCCTTTATCCTTGGTCTTTAATCACATCTGATTTATTACCAAGCTAAGCAATTATACCAGCATCAAGCTATCGCCTTAAATACGTGTATAATTTAATTTAATCATGGATTTACTGGGAACCTAATGAAATGTTAATTTGCAAAAATAAATTTTATCACTTATCTTATAAGTCTACCAATATTTATGAAATGTTGTTGTGTATTTAGGTGATTATATTCTTATTTATGACTTTTCTTTCATATTGATGTTTTTGATTATTTATCTATGAATACATTTAAATTACTTTTTAAGGAACTTGAAGCCATCGAAGAGCAATGGCGTGCTGAATCGAATGACCTTGTAGCACTTGTGAGTCGTCTTCAAGAGGAAAATCGGCGATATCAAAAGCAGAATCCGAGTCTTGAACCAAATGCTGAGAACGTTGCTAATACTACCACGAATGCAACATCTGGCGCTGCTACCAATCTTTCGTCTGCTTCTGACTTTCAAGTGTTGCAGCGTCTACGTGGACAGGTGGAAAAACATCGAAACGAACTAAAACTGAAGGACAGTGAATTGCAGGCTCGGACTTCGGACGTAGAAAATGTATGTCAAAATTCAAAATTCTTATTTTATAATCAAGAGTTTTTTTCTTTCTATAGTTAAATATTCAACTAGAGCGCCTGACAAACTCAGGTCGAGAATTCCGTAAACGCCAAAAGCTGTTACAGGTACAGGTTAGATCATTGGTAGAGGAACGTGCCGATTTTTTGGCACAACTTCAAGATCAGCACCGTGAAATTATCGGTTTGCGAAAGCGTCTGGGCTTGGCAGAGAAAGAGAACGAAGACTTGTCAAAGTGTTCAGATGATGATGATCCACATCGAGCGCGCTTTACTACCGCAGAGCTGAAGGAAATTCTAATTGAACGCGATGATCTTAAAATGCAAATTGGTGATTTACAAGAAGAACTCAATCAGTTTAAGCCAGCTGATAATACAGAAGTTATTCAGCACATCGAAAAGTAAGTGCCTATATATGTGTTTGTGTGTGTTACCTAAGAGTGTTTCTAGTTTTTAACCAAAGAACATTTGTAGGATTGCAGAAGAAGATCCTCCTGTCCAGGGGCCGTTACCGTACGAGCCTGACGATGCTCCCTGGAAAAAGACGTCCGAATCAGGTATCCGAAAATTGTAAGTATATCTTTAAAACGTACAACTTATTTGTATTTCAATTGTAAATGTTTGATTTTTGTAGCTTTCGCAAACTTTTTTCGGAGCCAGGTACAACGAGTTTCCCGCGTCGATCTCTATCCACACTATCTAAGATGGCTCTCTCTGCTAGCCCTCACAGTGACACAATCTGATTCGGTGGTCGGATGTCAACTGAATTGCGTCGTGTCAAGCTCCCCGAATCCCTTGAATCCGGCAAACCGATGCTGGATCGATACGGCTGGTAACACCGATGTCTGGTTCCTAAAATGAGAAAGTCGCGTCGCCATTTGTGCTTAAATCGGCGACGCGATATTTTTGTTTTTGTTTGGATTCCCTTTGGAAATGTTTACTAAGTACACAAAAATAAATATAAAAAAGTGTAGAGTAAACTGTGTGTTAGAATAAGTTATTGTTCCTTTATATTAACGACACAGTATTTGTATTATTTATTTTTTTTTAATGTACATTTCGTAAAATTTTCTAATTATAGCCATTGAATGAAAAAGGCATTATTGTTGGATGTATGGTGAAGAATTCCATAAATAAAGTTAAGAAGTTTTTTGTATTTCTATAATTTTACCTAATTTTATATCGCTTTAATTAAACGATATAATACATCTTTGTAAACGATTATGTTGTATTTATACAATAATATTTTGAAATATTTTATATTATATACATACAAACTATTCAATTGCACTTTAGTTTATAAATGTGATGATGAAATACAATGCTAGCAACATATCCTAACAAAACAAATAAATATTATTCAAAGAAACCGTTATAATATATACATAGAACATAATATTACACACAAAGTTACCGATTTATGACCACAATTTAAATGATGGGAATCGAATGCACTCCTGCTGATGTTATGAGCCTAGGACAATTTATGCTTCCAGTTTATTATATGATGAGTACTTTTATGTAGATTGTATGTTAAAAAGTCCTAGGCTGTTAAATAATATATTAATATTATAATATTATTTTATTATACGTTTGTATTAACAATATAACGTAGTAGAAAACTTTTCTGTAAACCTATTGGACATAATAAAACTTAATAAATCGTAGGAAAATATAATTATGATATACATGAATTGTGCCAAGCAGTGGTGTTTTTCTTTACAAATTAAAATGTTTCGACACCAGTTGAGTTGAGTTGAGTTTTACCGGGCAGAAATCAGCTACATACCTCGGTATCGTTCTTGACGAAAATCTCACTTTCAGACCGCACAGTGACAAAAGCAGCGAGAAAGATGAAGAGTACTGGCGTGTTCATTTACAGTGAGAAAATCAAAGCTCGCGCTTGAAAACAAGCTACTCATTTTGAAGAGCATCGTGTGCCCCGTGTGATGGTTTATGGTTGTCCTGTTTTTTCAGAGACATGGCACATTCACACTTCCGTAGGCTACAAACAACACAAAACAGATCTCTAAAGCGGATGCTAGGTGTGTACCAAATTGATTCAAATCGCCAATCCTCGTGGAGAGGACGAACACCAAACCAATAAAGGAATAACATACATTGAAGAAACCATCCTATCTCGGTTCGAAGAGAGATATTCGAAATCGGACTTCCATATGATCCGTGACGTCTTTCAACGCAAAACCTCACGCCTAACAGGCCACACAGTGATTGTCCTATTTATTTATTTGTTTATCTACTATACCCTACAAGGGTTTGTTTTATCTAATCAGCCTCTTTCCCTTAATTTGTAAATTACTCTACACTCACCACCCACACCATAAACATTCAACAGTTGTACAGCTAAACTCTGTCACACCACCTATTTGTATGCACAATACGCTATTAAAAAAAGAAGACTAAAAAAAATAATTTTATTAACGTTAAATTAAAAGGATTTACGTAATTAACTTAAAAATAGTCGTTTGAATTTTAAATTACTTTTTAGTATGCGTGTGTCCGTTGTAAATGATTTTTTTTATTTTCACTTTATTTAATGTATGTAGCCTAATGGTCAATTTACATGCATTTGCAAACATCGTTCGATATTATGGAAATTATATTAAATTATGGAATTTCACACATATACTGTGACGTTCTATAGTACACGAATTTGTTTTATGATAATGGTTTTGTTATACGATAAATTACGAAATTTTCACAATTCATCGTATAACAATACAACAAACCGTTTATATCGCGTTTGCACTATCGTACCAAATTTGCATTAGCATGTATGTTAAATTGACCATAAATTAACCATAAAACTGCGAGTGACGACGGTTTGTGCGTGTTCCTTTATCAACTGTAAAAAAAATGTATATGCATTTTTATTTTAATATATTAATGAATTATTATTTAATTTGCATATAATATGTTCACAAATATTTACTACTGCACAACAAACAGTTATTACTATATCAATCACCAGACGATACCGCTGTCAAACTGCCAAAACGCCACCCATAACTTCCAAAATATCACATAATTGATAAATAAATTCTTAGAAGGAGATAACTGTTTAAACTCTCAATAGAAGTCAACACTCCAAATAAATATATTGAGAACTTCAATAAAAAAATAAATATTTTCATTCTTTTATTATTGCAAATTAATAACTTCATTGAGAGGAATTTAACAAGAATCTTTATAGCGATTGGAGGACATTGCATACAGATGAATAAAACTAAATATAAAAATATATATCGATTGTTCATTCTTGTAAAATCCCACCCCTTTCGTTCTTTCAAATATTTTCTTTATTTTTCATTCTTCGTAAAAAAAAAGATGATTTTAAAATATGTATTTGTTTATACAAAAGTGCTATAAACACTATTTATGGCACAAAAAAATCTTCATTTTGTGTCTGTCAAATAAACGACACGCGGCGCCTTCCGCTGCTCGATGCCATATTAACATACATACATATTTTTATAAAGAATTGTACACGGATCATTAAAGTTAATCGTCCGGGCGATTTTTTTTTAAAACTATTGTCTTCTGTCAAAATTTTAAATTTCAAAATTAAAAACAATACACAACATATAAAATGCCGTTTGTCCTTTATAGCAAAAAAGCACCTTAAATATTAAACATTTTAAATAATTATACAAATAATGTGCAATGACCAATAGAAGTATAGACATTTTCGAAGACAGTTTGGTGGAAGTCACGCAAAACCTTAACTTGGGGGAAGCGGATTGCAACAAAATTGCAGATATCTCTGTAGATGAGTTGCTCAATGTGGACAAGCATTTATGTGGTCCATCCATCCGGAGTATGTGCATATTAATTTATCAAAATAATAGAGAATTTTTATTATAATGTGTTTTCAGACTTCTTGTTAAAAAAGTCCTTGGAATCGCACAGAGTTGGACAAATTTTGGAATCTGTGTTTTATGAAACCACAGCACTATCAATTTGGATGCGGTTCAAATATAATTTGTACGAATCACCCAGCAATGATTCTAAGCGACGAGTTTCCAAAGGTAAATCACGTTTATCCCAATAACGTTTATCTAATTAATTTTTCCATTATCAGGAAAAATATCAAAAATTTTCACACCGGACAACAAAAAGTAAGTAAATATTTACAATGTATTTCCTTTTGCTAACATTTTTATTATAGTGAAAACAGCCTTATAAACTTTATTAAATATAACATCCAACCGAAGACGCAGAACACAAACACATCAAATATTTCATTGAATCCAAATGACGGTGGTATTGAGAAGATGTTGGCTGAATGCAAGCAATTACCAAAAGGTATACTTTGACATTTTTAGGCTTTCCTATATGCATGGTTTTTGATTTACAGAATGGACGGTAATTCAACTGTGCAAACGGTACAACTGCAACCAGGGATATATGCTAAAGAAAGAACACATAACTAATTCCCAGCCTCTTAGTATTACGTTGATCTGCTACGAACGCTCTGAACTAATGAATTTTGAGCCAATTAACATTGAATTGAGTTGCACTGGAGAATACGGTAGATTTTCCATACAATCAAATATTTCACAAATTAACATGAATTTGTTTTAAGAAAATCTGTATGAGGAAATCTATAATATTTCCAAGGATATTGATTCCAAACTATCTAAACCAGATCTTGTGTGTACAACAATTACCGAATTCGAAAATAGACTGTCCGTGAGTAGACCAAATTTAATTATGATCAGGACTGATTTGTTATTTTTATTTTTGAATTAGGTAGTACTTACTAAACTAAAAAGATTTATCGGTCCCTGGGTGGTTTTGTTCAGCGGAAGGAATAGGACGAAAGAAGATAAATCATCCGAGAATGCAATATACCATATCGTCGATGAGTTTTGCGAAAAGGAGTAAGTATTTTTTTTTAATTATGATAATTAAATACTAACTGTACTATAAAATCAGCTATACTAAAAGACAGAGAGTTCTGTTGAGTCTAGTGGCCCGCAGAATTTCGATGCTTGATCCAGAAGTTGTTGTAGAAGCTGCTTTAAATATATCCGAGAACGCAAAGCAGTATTTGGATTTAGCAACATTTCTTTTGAAATTGAAATCTTCCGAAGAAGGACTACAAGAAAATACTTTCTATCCGTGTATTTTGATTGTAGATGAGGTAAAATTGGCTCGAGGAACTAAAGGAACTAGTATAATTATAACACATCACTGTTATTTGTAGGTTCTGGATTACATTAACTGGGAAATGTGCAATCCAACGCAAGAGTTTTGTCGTATTAGTTCGTTGTCTTTGTTAGTAAAGCTTTTCGAAAAGTATAAAGAGAATATTTCTGAAGGATATTTGAAAATGGACATAAGAAAGGGCACTTGTCTTGTAAATCCTGGTATATATCGATTGGGTAGTACAAATAAAAAAGATTATAATTTTAATTTTTAGACTCGACGCTTCCCAGCATGCAGTCTCGACTTTCTTCCTTTTTTACCGACTGGTTGCCACATTTCCGTTGCACATTTGGAAAAGAACCTACAATTGATGAAATGACAACGAATCTTATATCCAGTGATGCATATATGTAAAATTACTGTGTCCACAAGATGAATATGTTAATTTTCCAATGTTTTCTTGTTCAGATATTGTGGTCATGGCAGTGGACTGCAGTTTATAACACGAGAGAAGCTTGCCGAGACTGAATTAAACTGTGTTGTCTTCCTATTTGGTTGTGAATCTGGTGCCTTGAAGTCATCTGGTTTGCAAGCGGAATTGACCGGTGCTCCTCAGTATTTTCATCTGGCCATGTGGTAGGTTATTTTAAAAAAATGCAAATCAAAACTAATTTGTTTTTAGTCCAGCTGTAATTGGTGCTATAAACGTCATAACGGATATAAACACCGATCTTATGTCTACTTCCATTTTTACCTGTTGGATTCCATCGCTTGGTCGACAAAAGTGGAAACCTCCAAACAAAAAGATTTGGTACAACTCATCAACTTCAGAAAAGAGTATGAATAAAATGATAATATAAATTAATCTGTTATTAACCATTATTTTATATTCCAGTGGTGGATAGTTACCTGAATAATATAGTACCGAACCCAAATCTTTTGAATTTATTGGTGCGACTGCGTGTCGACGAGAGATTTCCGCTAAGAATGCGTGTTACAATTGTGTGTCGTGGACTGCCCGTCTTTAATAATATGGCTGCGATAGCTTAGTTAATAGTTTATCAAAATATATTATAAAATTCACCATTGAACATTTCCAATAAATTTAAAAATAGAAAATAACGATTTTTTATTATTTAATTCTCTATGTATACAAATTGGACTCTTCAATCACCTTTTTGGAGAATGAATTTTCACACTTAATTCCAATGTCTGCAAAAAGTTTCAATAGTGGTTCGGTTGAAATAGAATCGTAAACTGGGCCATCCAAATAAGCAACAAAACATACAAATGGTAATTTGTTGTGTAGACGCCAGGTTGAAACTAAATGCATAATTAATTATAGTTAATATTTAAATATATTTAAATAAAAACTCTTCAAACCTCCTGCTGCCAAGCCAGTAATCAGATTTGGCTCCGATAGTCGAGTAACATAATCGAACGACGCCGGCGATCGAATACCCTTAATAAATGAGAATTGGTTTCTTTCTTCCGGAGTGGAATCTTTGTGAGTAGTACGAAGTTGAATAGCGACTGAATAAACTAGATCAGCTTTATCCAGAAATAATTTAAGCAATTCTGTTGTGACACCAAACATGTTTATGTTAATTTCTTCGGTAACGCAAACAACCAATTCATCTTCAGCGAAACTGTATACTGAAGTCGGATGACCGATAAGACTACCCACGGGTGATTTATCTTTGAACATGACTGTCTTCAGAAAATAAGCCATTTTTTGTCCTTCGATCAATACGAACTTTTTGCATGGTATATTTTCTTCAGATACAAACCATTTCCAGACCGGCCTGTGCAAAAATAAAGAAATATCTATATATTTTTTTGAATAAGATCATACATTTATGGATATTACTTGACGAATGGAGTACTATTTTCATCGACATTGTCGTAGTCATCCCAAAAAGCTCTGGAAGATATTTCCCTAATTTCACCAAATTCCATTTTGTGTTTTTAGTAATTTGTAAATTCTAATTTATTTTTGCTGATATCATTCATTAACACTAGCGCGTTTGAAAAGTATATTTTAAAATGTCACAATAAAACATTTCGTTTGAATATTGAATCCCTATCGACAAAATTGTGTATAAAGGGTGATCCAATAGAGCTTCCTTATTTTTTTTTAAATGAAACTTAATATAATAAATGTATTGAGGAAAATCTTTATTTACATTGTTAGTTAGGTTGATGCCATAAAATATGCAAGTAAATAAGACGCACTTCTTCCGCATTTATTAAGAAAAAAAAGAAACGATCCGATGATGTCACCTGCCCATTAACAGAACCAAACAGTGCATTTTACGGTTTGTATTGTTTCTGGCTGCGTTCATCGGCTTAAATACGGCCATTTAACAATAAAAAGAGTTTCTTCGCTAAACCATTTTTTTCGATTACAAGGATCAACTTCTTGAAGCTGTAATGTGTAAACCAAATCCAACTAGCTTAAATTTTTACCGAGCTGTATTTTACACGCTTTTAAACCAATATACGCTTTACAACATTTTCATTTTCAAGCTGAGCGCTGGGTATCGATTATGAGCAAAAAAATACCACTCTAGCTACTCAAAATAAGCAACTATTTTAGAACATAATCTACATTTAACAATTAACCATTTAACCACTACGAATATGTAAAAAAATAAAGTTTATTTATATTTTATAAGTCTTTATTGGAATTAATTAATCATCTTGCACATCTTAGATGGACGGGCCGATCGGATTTTTGAGCCCTTTTAGTACTGGGCAATGCATTTTAAAATGTATGCGATAAAGTCGTTCTCCTGGTAGGCTGTCGAGAAGACCTAAAGTATAATAAAATTCAAATAATTAATGAACACTCTTCAATGCTACATAAAGAATGTGGAAAAACACCAATTTACCTACACCATCGTATATTTTCTTACATTTTCTTCACGTAGCATTGAAGAGTGGTTTGGTTGGTTGGAGTAGAACGTTTAATGGCTAAAATAGATATAGATCGGTCGACATGGCTAAAAAAAATCATAAAATGCATAAACATCTCGATAAACATAAAAAAATATATTGCTTACTGGGTTATATGTTGACATCACCGACGATAATCCACCGCCATTTTTCAAAAGAAAGGTGTCCACAACCGAACTAATTTTGGTTCCCAAAAGGAAGTGGTGAAAAAAATATTTGGTACAAAATATAATAAATTTACGAAATAAATATACAATGCACTCACTTTATCGATTCATTCACGATTTTTATAATACTATTGAAAAGGTTTAAAAAATTTTTTATTCAAGCACGGAAACATATATTCGTTTCCGTATTCGGTCCAAAAAGTCATAAAATAAATTATTTTATGCTTGTTAATTTTAAGAATAATTATTAAAATTATCCATAATCTAAATATTAATCAGTAATGAGTAATTATAGAGAACTATATAATAATATTAAAACATATACTTACGAAAAAGCTTAAAAACATATTTTTGTAGATGCAAATTCACATTAGAAATTAATTAAGCGCCAAACAAATAAAAAAAAATCAGTATATTTTTATATAGTTCTTATTTCTGTACAAATGCAAATTCAATAAAACGAGTTCTGCTATGCGCAAACATCAAGACAGGTGTATTCAAACTTTTTTCATCACATATGGTCTTATTAATAAAACAATGAAATTTAAATGCAGTTTCGTTTAAAACAAAATTTATGTCACCCTGTTAAATACACAAACATGTTTTTTACTGATGGGTATTTGTATTTGACACCTTCAACATATAACCCATTCGTAGCAAGTAATCATTATTATTGTTATCTATTTTCTTTCTCTGTCTGTTCATCAATATTCATACTTCATTATTTGTATTTTGTATCGGTTCTGCTCCTCGCACGTCGAACCGCCACATCAATGTGACTAAAGACTTGTTTTCTTGAAATTATATGTTTCTTCTGTCTGGATTTGATCGGTTTTCCCACTTCTAAGATGTATTTCCTTGTGTACAATTTTGTGTGGTACTTGATGCACTTCATATTCAGCGTTCACAACAAGTTAATCGAGATCATTGTTTTCCTGCAATCCCATTACACACAGTTGCGCTCACGATTCGCTGAGCATTCCGAGTTTGAACAAACAAAAACATTGATTCAAAATACCAGACAGTCCATAACAAAACTACCAGCACACATTGTGATAATACTGGGACACCATCCACCGACGAATGAGACATTGGCAAATCTAGTATCATGGGCCGTACTGGCCGGAGTTAATTGCATCAGCTTTTACGATCACAAAGGTATGTGTAAGAATCACGTGCGCACAATTTGTATAATCTTAACTTTGTTTTTTTAGGGTTTTTAGGCTCTCGTAAAGAAGACATCCAACGTTACATTTGCAGTTTAAAAGAGCAACACATTGGTATTAATTGGAACAGCGTTACGTCTGGAGAGGCTATCAGTGGTCTGATTAGCTATAAGAATGGCTCAAAGCACAGTATATTGCTGAATTTTTTAACGCTCAACCAAGCGAAAGTACATATAAGTGATGTTTGTCGTCAGATCAGCACGGACAAGTCCATTTCGGCAGCTGACTTAAATATGTCTACAGTAGAGGAAAAATTGAACAAATCATTTCGTTTTTCGAGTGATCCCGATTTGGCTTTTGTCTTTGGGAATGTGTGCTGTACATATGGTCTTCTTCCGTGGCACATTCGTCTGACAGAATTTGAAGTGATCCGGCATCCGGAGCATTTTAATGTAAATTCATTTTTGGGTGCTCTATGTAAATATTCAAAGTGCGAGCAACGTTTTGGCAAATAGTATAAAATATTTATTAAATAATAATTTTGAAAATTTAGTGCGTTTATTAAATTTTTATTAGGAATATAAAAATACAAATAATTGATCACATTTAACCACGGAAGTAATGTTTTAAAAGTCCAATACATGCTTTTGCATCCTCATCACTATCGTGACCTTTAATTCCAGTTTGTATTTTTCGTTGTAAATTGTCCGCTGCTAGAGTTCGTAGAGCCTTTTTGAACGGTAGTCCACGACTGTGTGGATATAATACCGATGTATCAACAACAACTCCATGTATAATTTTTAATGCAATTAGATCGCTTTCTAAACTGTGCCCGATAAGAACGGTCTTTGAATGAAATAATTTACCAAGATCGGCGTGTACTTCGGCCAATGTAGTGTATCCATTGCTTAGCATGCTTTCAGTAATTCCGGAATGAATTGTATTATAGTCATACACGAAATTAGTCGGTTTGACAAGCTTGTCGTAAACAATTGCTTCAGTAATATCAACTACTGTTACTCGGGCTAGTTCACGACCTGCATTGGTATATACCATTTCGCAGTCAATAGCAAAAACGTCTTTCTGCAGTGTTGGATTGTAGGTCGGATCGCACTTATCCATCTTAACAAATCCAGGAATATTTTTGTTGTCGACAAATGTAGTTGGTGCCACATGAAATTTACTCATTGTGCACGTTTTAGATCCTTCTCTTTTCCCACAGCATACATGAACGCCACACCTTAGACGACGATCCCACCTCGGTCCAAATGGATGGTAATGACAAATGTTATTCGGATGATTTGCATTCTCAAAATCCATATACATTTCAAATTCTTGGTTACACCTTGCACAACAATGACGATTCTCTTTAAATGGACGGACCTTGAATGTATACAATTTTGCAGAATTAGGGTTTTCGCCGTTTCTTGGGTAACCGTTTTGCTGCAATTGGTATTCGGTCAAACAGGAATTAAACACTTTCTGGAAGGCGTCTTCACCGGATAGTTGAAGTAATTTGGACATGTTATAATGGTTTGTAATTATATATTATGGCAAATTAAAATCTTTAGAACAGCAATTAAAAGACTATAGTCAGTAAAGTGACAATAGTGATAATAATATTTCGCATTACGAAGCAAAGCAGGCTGCTTTATAGTAAAATGACATCACAGTAAGCGGATGAAAAAACTACTGTAGTGCAAATTGAAGATAAGGAACAGTATTATATAAAATTATCTTGTATCGGAAACGAATGCATGTATGTATTAATCAAAATACGTTGATTCAAAGTCAGTACTCATATTGTATATGATACTTTTTAATCTTTATGGAATATTTTATAAAATATAAATATAATTAAAAAAAAACAAATCTGAGAGATATTTTATTTGGCTAAAAGACATCTGTATACTGCATCAGCTGAAGTATTATCATGAATCGTCTTTGATAGTGCTGTTCTGGCGAATTCTTTGAAAATGGTCGGTAAAAGTGTTTCAGGTGGTGAGGGTTGTGGGGTATAAAATTCAAGGTAAACATATATATTACTTTTTTTTTAAAAACTGTTTTATGTTTTTTTTTAATTGGGGTTTGGATGTTACAATATATGATAGAAAAAAAATGCATTAAAGCAGCCAAGAAAACTTATAGACCACATTTCATTTATTACAAACACAAATACCGATATAGTCTCATACAAAATATTATTAATTACTTTTGTTAAATGGCAGACCGAAGTGTTTTTCGAATGTAGCACTTTAAATCAGTAGATTCCTCTTGCTATTAATAGACTATTTCTGAAAAAGGTTTTTGATTTGGAATAACGGAACATTAATGTCATCAATTAACATATACACACGCACCCTATATAGAACAATAAGTGTATGATGATGTTGATAATTCACGATTCCAAATATAAATAGCAAGATAGATCTCGGTGCATAGAGATATCTCAAAGTTGTTAGAGCCGCGTCAGGGCAAATTAAGACTCCTAACCATCGGGGATGTTAGAGCACATTAGCATGACCTGACCATTCGTGTGAACCCGTAATGGTCAATGAATCCGCTGTGCGACATCGCACACTGGCCCTATGTCCCACAAGGGATTAAAGGATCCAATGAGATGAGAAATGTCTTTGCGTTCAACAACGAACAAATACCCTGTTCGGAATCCTGCTTGTTGGCGCCGCAGGGTTCTTTCGATATGAATATGTACCCTCAATAAGATAATCTTTGCCATGATCCTGTATCGCATCTATCCGAGTTAATGCCTCTAGCACGGGGAATAGGATCTCTGTTGAAAGTGACGTGTCCGATTTGACGAGTTCTATTTGGATATTGTCTGCTCCGGTAGAGTTCCCTATGTCACACCAGCTTTTAATGAGACCCCAGCTGTTGTATTCTACTATATTGCTCACTGAGCCGCTGCTCACTCACCTAATGCTATCTCACTCATTAAGACACGTTTTTTTTAATTTTATTAAGCTCATATTGTGCCTGACCTTAAACAATATATAAAAACAAGCAATATAATATACAAAAACAAGTATTTATAGAGCATTGTTATGTTATGTTTTTGATATTTCAAAATGATCACTGAGCTGTTAAATCGTATCAAGTGTTTATGTCTGCGGTGTCCTGTGCCAACGACCTTCTCCCCACTTCTGCAAAAGCATTACAAATGCTTTTCCACCTTCCAGCCAGTGGTTGATTGTTGTTTACCATTGCTGCCCTATTAGACCGCAGTTTTCTGCAAAACCGTTGCTTGACCTCTCAGGGATTTTAAGTCTAGCAACGTCTAGGGAAAGTATCAATCGATTAGGTTGCCTTTTCACTGAAACTGCCATTCGCTACCTGAAGGTAGCCACCATAAGGTGGTCATTCCTAATTCTGGTCTGCGCCTGTTTACACTTTCGCTCATGAGACTTTGTCGGCGATTTCAGCTGATGGATATGTGAGTGTACAAATTAATTTCCCTTATTAAACTCCCTTAGTCAACTGCCAAAAATATCGTAATAACTCAGACTTTGAGATGCCGCATAAGTAAGTTTTACGTCAACTGCCTAGCTACCCTTATCAAAATAAGGGGCAATCAGATGCGACAACCAGTAATCCTCGCTAACTGGGACTGGACACGATGTCTTTGACCTCAAGAGGTTCATCCGCCACTGTGCTAAAATGTACACTAGATCACTAGAACAGTTCATTACCTACTCCCTCCTCTCTGAGACGACTATACCGAACATTGCCATTAACTCTAAAAAATAGTTAGTTCATCGGCCACCATGCTGCTAATAAACAACACGCTCAGAATTCGGTCTGCACTCGGCGTCGGTTGACGACTGTCGACCGAATCTAATTAAATATCATATAAAAACAATGTTCCGCCTACACCTAACGTAACAATAAAAAAACACATAATCAATCAATCAATAAGGTTTACCTTTTCTTATTTTGTATTTAAATTCTACGGAATAATTCAATCAAAAAAGTGCTGCAGTCAAATGTTTGCTCGGAAAGCCTCGAATAGCTGCAGGTATAAAGTGATCACTTGTTTGCCGATGACGCCCAAATATATTAGTCGTGTGACAGTAGAATGCTTCATTCCCAAATTGAAACTATATCAATAGCAGAATTTTCCCAATGGCGCGAACTTAACCGTAGTTGCTATTAGTATGATTGATGGATAATAAATTGAACTGAAATGCATGCATGGACTATTAAATCTAAATTACTTGGTGGCTTACGCCGTCTCTGCCTATATATCATGTTTTGTGCTACTACTCCTATTCTGTGATTCTTTGTGAAAATGTATGTCGATAAATCATTAAATCGATTAGAAACCAACTAGTATTCAAATACCACCTTTATACGATCGCCACGTGCAGCAGTCCACCATACCACATTGCTTGCACAATAGCCACGTGCGGCCCGATCGCCATGCACACTTTGTCGTTCTATTCCACGGACTTTTGCTGTTCCTATGTACACTGGAGCTTTTGTAGACCTAATATGAACGTTCTTGTACGTTCGTTCTTTATCTAACTTAGTAGTACGTAAAAGACTGCTCCTAAATGTTCGTACTTTGACGTACTTAGTCCAAAACGTCCACTAAAGGTCGTTAATATTAATACGTATATGCTCATTTATAAAAAAAAACATTTACTTTTTACTATTAGAAATTGTTTTTATTATAGTTATATATTTAAATAATAAAAAAGGTTTTTTTATTTATGGTGAGAAGTCGTGGGGAGCGTTTGTACCGTCGGGAACAGTGCAATTATTCCGTACTTGCCAAAAGAATGTTTGATCGTTTTTGAGACGAATTTATAAATAAAAGCAATTTCATGTATCCAAATATTTGAGCATATAAATTAAATGTATACATTGATTTATTAAATTTACATAAAAGCAAGGAGTTTCTATAATTTGAAGAAAGTCGAAATTCATTGTAATCTACACTACCGATTATTTAGTTAGTTTAGATATTGTAAAACATAACTAATTACATACATTTAACCAGAGACACTTTGGCAGGCTAATTGCGACGCAACATCACATCTTGCGCTAACGGCTAACTCTAAAAAATAAATGCCCAGTTTCTTCACGATATTAATCCTCGAATTAAAATAAAGTACGAGGATTAGTATTGTTTCGTAAAGAAATCAGGCCCTAGACAATCAAAAAACACACACACGACCCCCGCTAGATATATAAATCTATATATATTAATCCAGCAAACCAGCAAAAAATACACGAACTGGTAGAAAGAAATACACGCAAACAAACAGACGCCGCGTGAAGTTGTCAAATTTAAAAACGGGCACAAACACACGATGAGGGCTTATTATTTTTTATATTTATATTATACGCGTCGGAGGCTAAAAACACTCACGATTTCACAAAACACTTACACGAAAAGGAACAATTAAATACTTTCGCGAATTAAATTTTGACGAATGCGTGCTATGGATGAATGGATGAATTACACACAGTGAATCGGTGACTTGCTCAAACATATTGTCATGTTGTAGGAGAGTCTTGTTGTTGTTAATTGTCCCTGCGGTGTGTTGAATTTTTGTCAAGTGAATTTCTCTCAAGTAGAGGATTGCATTTTTGTCACTACCGATTTGTATGGAAAATATTTCAAGGTCAAAAATATTAATTTTCGTCACCAAAAAATTGTATTTTGTCACCAAGTTATTTCCTGACAAGAATGCACAGAACGTCCTATGGGCAAGCCGAGCCAATAAATAATATGGCCGAATCTTTTACCGTTTTTCCAGTTTTTTTTATTTTACAACATCGCTAGACGTGTTCCGGCGAAACGTAAGGTCAAGCTGGATATCTTGAGTTTTTGATAATGTCCTACTAAGGTCCTGTGTAGACGCGAATTAGAGACACATGTGTCCTGCAGTGTAATGGCTCATAATTAGATGTTAGGATAGTTGTCCCTGGTCGAATGATTTATCTAATACATTTGCATTGTATTCTGGTTTTTTTTTAATAATTTTCCATTGTTTTGTTTAAGTTTTTTACACCACTATATGTATTCCATTAAACATTTTTGTATGAATAAACGGTCAGTTGACTTATGTCGTTGACGTCACTTATATATATAAATACTTGAATTATGTTTAGTTTTTAACCCTTTTCATTGGTTATTGTGATTTGGTGACAAAAATTCAGTTTTCGGCAGTGAATTTTTCTCACTAAATAATTTGTTGACGAAAATGCACTTTAGAAGAATTCAGTCCTCGTTAGTGAATTCTTGTCACAGTGACAAGAATTCACTTGACACAAATTCATACCGTCCGTCCCTGCACACACGAAGAACGATTTTCTTTCACGTATACAAATATCATCGAATAAGTCAATAGTTCTTCAGCGTATAGTCAAATAGGAATGACCCTGAATAAGACTATCGTTTTTCGGGGACTAAAAGTGGGCTCGGACCATATTGTGTTTGGCGGAGTATAGTGTTGGTGGGCCGAGACAGGCGGAGCTCAGCTCGGTCCCCTGAAGACTGGTCAGGCGACTGTTTACCGGCGAATGGGCAGCAGCCCGTTAAGGGTGGTGGGCAGTCTGCGCTCACCGGTACATGGCCATTTGGCCGAAGGCTGTTTAGCCGAATGCGTGCGCGATTTCAACTCAAGATTACTCAAGATTATTTACACATAATCTTTTCTGTTAACATGTGGTTTGTGTTGGAATAATAAAGAAAATGTCTACTCAAATTTGTTATTACTTGTCCAACGGCAATTGGATAAACGGGGTACATTCCTTTCAAATCCCTCATCTCATTGGATTCTGCATGCGGGCCTATTCCGCTAACATCAGCGTGCTAATTTGACAGCTCACTGAGCCGATTTGACAGCTGCTGAGCGCTTTTAGAGACTTTGTATTCTACTAATACAAAACGCACTCATAACTTATGTCAATTGTCTCGAGCGTGTGACAAAGCTTACTGATCATCTTATATAACCTAAAATTTCATTACCTTTGAAAGTACAAGTACGAATAAAGACAGACCAAATAAAGTAAGAGCTTATATTAAATGTAATAAAAATTGATTTATAATAATATTCATGCATTATATTTATGCAAAGAAAAAGAAGAAGAATTATGCAGAAATGGATTGTAAGTGCTGCCGCTAGTTCAGTACAAAAATAAATGGATACAAAAATAAAAGTATACTTTCATTAATAACAGATTTCTTACGCTCGGCGATGGACGACAGAAACTAACAGAGGCTTGGAGTAATTTGGCAATTCAATTAAATTCACTGGGTGTAGCATACAAAGATGGTAGGAAAAAATATTGGATGACATAATATTTATTTGATTTATATTTTATACAATTTATCTCCAATTCTACATATTTGTAGTTATTTCTATTTTAAGATAGATCCAGCATCCCGTAATGATATTACGCAATCAAATAGTATTAATGTATATAAAATGTATTATAAATAAACTAAATTATACGATTACAATTTCCAAATGTTTTAATGTAATAGCTAGCTACTGTATATAATTTGTTTCATATTGTTATTGTCAACACGTTTATCGTTTTCGAATTTTTAAATATATA